>LPNX010134535.1:548210-582677 GCA_001517045.1 Pseudotsuga menziesii
TATTTATCTAATGGAATTATTTGTATGTTGAAAGTATTAACCATTTCATTTATAATTTGATAGAGCATATGTTGTGCATGTGTTGAATTACCATATTAGTAAGAGATTGTCGCCATTTTAAAGTGACCTAGAAAGCTATTTAATGACATAACAGTCAATGTGTTTGTTACTATAACAAATTTATGTATTGGCATAATAACTTAGTAATTCTCAATCTTGATAATGGGTGGCTAGAACATGGGGGGTTTTGCTCAACTTCAAGAGACAACGAGAACTGGAAATGTCTAGGAATTAGGTGAAACCTCTAATACCATGAAGATGTATTAGCTCCTATAGTCATTGTAATATTGTACTTGTGGATGATGACACTACCCCTAATAATCTTTAGAATATTGACTAGAAAAATAATCAATAACATATCTACGAGCAACAACATGGAAAATTAGGTCATACTCTATTTTATTTTCTTCCCTTTATATGCATTGTCTATTGTATGCCTTAGGACATTTTTGTCAAGTATATAGCACAATAGGTACTTAGGCACTTCATTTTTTCCCTTCATTTTATGGGATTATTATGAGCCCACAAGTTTCTACATGTTTTGGACATTGTTAACTATCAATTATTACTTTGGATTATGTTGATTGGTTAGGCCTAGATTCCTTTTTATAATATAAATATAATCATCTAACATTTAAAGAAATATTCATTATTCAGTACTATATTTTATGATATGTGGTTGGCACTATTTTAGAGCCAACAAGAGAAAATATTGTATTGGATAAAGTCTAAGTATACCAATTAAGGTCAAAAATAATTATTAATTAGAATATACATTTTATAGTACAATTGTTTTTTTTTCAAATACATGAAGAAAGAGGGAAAACCCATTCTAGTTATTGCAAGTGTCCAGTATTTATTTTGGAAATGTTTGAACATATTACATTGAAAAAACATTAACTAGCTACTCCCATAGTAAAGTTTTTATAGACAAAGTTTATAATATGTTGTCTTTCCAGTATTTATTTTTGAAATGTTTGAACATATTACATTAAAAAACACTAATTAGCTATTCCCATAATAAAGTTTTTATAGACAGTCTATAATATGTTGTTTGTAAGTGCTTTACTGGACTTCATTAACCAAGTTTGATGGATCGAGAAGTGTGGTACATTTGAAATCAATGAATTAGAATAGAAACATTGAAGTGCATTTTTGTTTCTTACAAATACAAAAGTGAAAACCCACTAAACTTATTAAAAGTGCATTTAACAATCAAAATATTTTATATGTATTTGTGTGTCATTTAACAATCAAAATAAAATTATTATGAACTTTTATTGGTAATTTTTATTGGCAACATTTTACATATGTCAAAAGAAAATATTTTATAAGTCTAGGCGTGTTTTATAATGATCAAAATAAATAATTTTGTTATGAATTGGAATAGAAACAAAGTAGTACAGTTTAATTTATTTTATTATAATATTTATTCATTAAGTGTTTGAATGTATTATATTGAAAAGAATATGAATTAGCTAGCCCAACATTATCGTTTTAATAGATCGTATCTAGAAGATGATGCTTTTAAATGTATTATTGAACTTGATTATCCAAGTTTGATGGAGTGAGAAGTTATGTCGATCTAGACAAAGCATTGAAATTTGTAATTTCCATGTTAAATATTGTTTGGTGTTTCAACGTATTACATTGAAAACAATGCTAATTAACTCCAATATAGTTTTAGTAGGCCAAAACTAGAAGATATTGATTTTAAGTGCATTTTTGGACTTGATTATCCAAGTTATGGGAGAAGTTATGTTAATATAAACAAATCATTGAAAGTTTAATATTTCATGGTGTCATGTAATTTGCATGAAGTATCATCACATGAATACATTGCAATTTAAACAAAATTTTCATATTTGTACCAAATAATATAAAACTCCTCAAATTAATTTGAAGAGAATATTAAATATACAAGAAAAATTTAAAAATATTTCTTCATGTATTAATTGGTCCTCCAAAGAACAAAATTGCATCCATCAATCATATCCACCTAATCTCATGTTATTCATTCAAGTAGGTCAAGGACAGCTTGTACACCATGTTTATTTATCTTGGCCTTCTTGCAATGTTCTTTCTTCGCCATCCATGCCCAAACTATGGTATCAATTGGAATAGATCCAAGCTCTATGTCATCAGGATTTGGTACCCAATATTCTTATAATACTTTTCCATTGTATTTCCCTGAACCGGGATTCCACCAATCAAATTTAACATGAAGAGTATCACTTTCATCATCTTGAAATATATCTGAGGTGGCTTTTGCCATCCAAATAATCTCCCCTTCATCCTCGTTTCCTGATCTAACTAGCAACATCTTTCCTTTATCAACATCATTAATAGGGTTGAATGTTGTCTTTGGATTATTGCACTTGGGTCCAACATATAGGGGTTCAACTGTCATAGTATCAAAATCCCCATCCATAATATTTGAGATTGCATGGAGTGCATTACGACCAACATCTAGAGTTTGCCTTGTCTTGGGCCAGAAATCCTCAGAATATGAATCACTTGCATCCACTATTGTATGATCATTGTAAACATCATATAAAGTATCAAGAACTCTTTCCCAATACTCTACCTTATTTTTCCATTCTGGTGTAACAATTGGCAAATCCTCACCACCCATTGTGTCTTTCCACATTTTTATGTATGATGTTATTCCTTCTTTTAGTTCTTTTAAATAGATTTCATTCTCTTTGGGATGTAAGAAATATGGCTTCCCTATGGGCAATTTAGATCGACCTTCATCATCTGTATTGCATAACTCAACTGGTTCTGACCACTAAACATCTCTTATGGATTCTTTATACCTTAATACCGGAACATCATTGAGTACAAGAAATTGGAAGTACTGAACATTAAGATGTCCAACTAGTGCATTTTTACCTTCCTTGATGTATCCATTAAGGAAGCTTTTGAAGTCATACACCTTATCAATCAGTTTAGGTGGAAACACTCTTTTTTCTTCAATTTTGCGATATGTATCTATCATCTCAAGTAGAGAATATATATCTTTACTTTTCAAGCTGGAAGACATTCTCCCATAGGTCCCATCTATGTCTTCATGGGTGTGTCCCATGAGCAAGAACCGAACCTCAGTAGTGATGAAGACACCAAGTGCAGTGAGAAGTGATAGAAACATGAAAATATAACGATTCTTATTATCACTTGCTGCATTATCCAATTATAACAATAAATGTGGAGGAAGAGGTTTAAAATCGATATCTTGATTTTCTAAGCTTCCATGAGATAAAAATTCATCCTTGTACACTCTACATTTTGAGTAAATAGAGGTGTCAAGTAATGCATTTGAAAGTGGGTTTCTTGAACTTCCACTCTCATTAAGAAGATCACCATACATATCAAGATGTGGGTCTTCAAGGTCCCTTAAGCACTTAGCAAGTGATGTAATGGTAAATTGTGATCCCATATGTACAAATGGTAGGGAGAAATGACCAAAACCTCTTGTCTTATGCCCATGTGTTACCATACCTGTCAATGACAAACCCAAGTTTATTCCTACAATAGATTTTGATTTGACGCGTAGCCTTGGAATTGAAGTCTTTGTTTTGTCCATTTTATCATGGATAATACTCAAATACTCCTTTAGAAACCACTCTGACATGATTCTGTGGGCATAGTAGCAATTTCTTCCACACATAACGATCTTGTTATGTTTGTTCAATCTAGCACGTGCCTTTTCTTCCAACTCTTTTGTAGTTGCTGACTTCATTTGTGCTTTCAACACAATACATTCACTACATTTACTGAAGTTGTTGTTCTTTGAGAATGCCACATCTCGAAAATGAGTGTTCCAAATCTTGCTCATTGTTGGTTGTGATATTAATGGACAATTGAGCTTTCCCAAACCCACATTGATCTCTTTTAGCAAAGAGCTTTGTGTGTAAGTCGAAGGCAACAATCTTAGAGGAGAAGAAGTTCGATCTGCTTTGACTTGACGTGTTTGGTTTGGTGAAAAATCTGAATTGTCCATTACAATTTTATGTAGTATTTGTATGGCCGCCACAGTATGTGCACGTGCTTTACATGTATTGGTGTTACCATGAATGGATTTCATATGTCCTTGTTCAAATTATGTTGGTAGCTATAGAAGGTGCTTTGAGGAATCTTATGTATCTTGTACCATGCTTTCTTACAAATAATATTACCATCAAATCTCATGTCCTTTACTTTTCTAATAATAGGAGGTAGGCCATGGCCATGGCTCTTCGACATGATAGTGTTTGAAACAAGTGAATTCAATACAAATTCCCTTATACCATTTTTGTCTTTGCATTCCATATCCCTTCTAGCATTTGCAATGGAATTCCTATCCACATGTTGAAGACAATCTTGTTTACAACATTCATCTGCAGCCAAAAGTCGGACTTCTTTCTCTTTATCTATCTTGGTTTAACGTTTTGAAACTTTTTCTCTTGTTATAGCCCGTTTAATCTTTTTATATGGCCTTGGTGCATTAAGAACATTGACATCTTGATCTTTTTTATTATAAAGAACCCCATCCGATTGGTATAAAGGACTTATATCCTCTATAACATCCCATATTAGCATTTCCATGGGTGGCTCTTTGTACTTTTTCTTTACCCTTAACATCTCACCTATGCTGTCCACCAATTTATGTATTGGCCATCTAACCAATCCATGTATAGACTTATCCCCAATCTTGCATCTTTCACAATACCCATGTATCTCTTCCACAAAAACACCAAAGTTATATTCACCTAGTGTTTCACCCACAACCATGTCATCCTCATGGACATTAACTATAATTCCTTTGGCAATGCACATAATTGTTCCTATGCATCCATTTGTAAGAGAAACCCTTGTACATGTGAATGGAGCCCTATCTTGTGGAATATTTATGGGTTGATCTTCACAATGAGGTTTCAAATCTATTTCTGGCCAAATCTCATAAGACTCTATTTGTACCCCCTAGTGTTTCCTAAAATCCAGTTGGATGTGGTAAAGGAGCATCATTTTTTAACACCTTCTCAATTCTAACCACTATGCATCCTTTCTTTACAATCTTTCCATGAACCTTATTCCCAATCTCTGTATTGAATATGGAGCCCTCACCCACCTTCACTCCATGTTGTAAAAGATCTACTTTGTCTCCAATAGAAAATGTTGAACAAACATTTGCACCTGTACACCAAACATAACAAACTTATTATTTTCTCAAAAAACATTCAATAAACTATGAATAATTCTTAACACATGCTTTGGTATTTGATTTACCTATGGTGTGCCTCAAATCTGTAGTCCTCCATGGATGTGTGTCCCCTTCATCAACATATTCCACAATCAAATGTGGTTGAGTGACATCAATTATCAAAACCATAACATAACCTACAACAACCCTTCCTCCACCATAATAAGTTCCAACTTCTGTAGATTCAACATTTCTTATCCCAATAACTTGACCATTAACCAGGAGGTCAACATAGTCCCCTTTTGTGAAAATTATACTTTCTATTGTCGCTCCTACAAATTCTGTAACACACAATTGAATTATAATTTGTAGTTAAGGTTAAACGATGTAAAGTGTGCTCTTATATTTTAGGCAAAACACAATCTACAAAAAAATAATATACTTGTAATAGCTAAAAAGGGTATGGCATCATTTTGTTGTGCAAATTAAACATTGTTCCCCACCATTTAGTCCCCGCCTCCAAAAGGGACTTTACATATAAATTATGATGGAGCTACAAAGCGTAATCCAAACAAGATTGGTTATCAATGTATATAATCTTAATACAAACAAAAAACTATTCTTAGAAAAACTTGTAAAAATGTCTAAAATTTTTCCATACTTAAGAACTTGTAATAGTATTGAAGGTAGTTATTAAGTAGGTTGGAATCCAACCATAATTGATCATGCAAGTTTGTATAATCATGGAACTTGTAATAGTATTGAAGGTAGTTATTAAGTAGGTTGGAATCCAACCATGATTGATCATGCAAGTTTGTATAATCATGGAACTTGTAATAGTATTGAAGGTAGTTATTAAGTAGGCTGGAATCCAACCATGATTGATAATGCAAGTTTGTATAATCATGGCTCACTGAGATTTATTTTTTGTATCAATTGTTCAAAGTAAATTCAAATATCCTTAATTGGAGTCATCCATATTTTAAGTACTCCCAAAAATAGTTATTTGATGTCATCTAAACCTATATTGTAGATTAGTGAAGAATAACATCTATATGGAACTAGAGTAATACAAAATCTCAAGCAATGCTACTTGATGCCACTATTATTATACTAATACAAAGTAGAAGTTTTTCGAATTATAAGCGACTACTAGCTTAGCGACTACTAATACATAGCGACTACTAGCTTTCCTTCTAGCATAATCATTTCCTTCTAGCATAAGCACACATGCTTATGGTATAAAGAATGCTAGCACTCATTAGCTTTCCAATAGGAAAACCCTAGGCATGATGATTGGTGGTTGCTAGGTTATACCTTGATATTGTGCCATGTGCTCTATTTTGAAATAAGCACATGGCACAAGATCAAGGAAAGCTAGGGACTGCTAGCTTTCCTTCTAGCCTAAGCATTTCTTTGTAGCGTAAGCACACATGCTTATGCTAGAATGAAAACTAGTAGTCGCTAGCTTTCCAATAGAAAAACCATGGGCATGGTGATTCGTGGTTGCTAGCTTATACCTTGAGCTTGTGCCATGTGCTCTATTTTGAAAGAAGCACATGGCATAAGATCAAGGAAAACTAGCAACTGCTAGGTTTTTTTCTAACATAACCATTTCCTTCTAGCATAAGCACACATGCTTATGCTAGAAGAAAAGCTATCAGTCGCTAGCTTTCCAATAAAAAAACCCTAACCATGGTGATTGGTGGTTGCTAGCTTATACCTTGATCTTGTGCCATGTGCTCTATTTTGAAATAAGCACATGGCACAAGATCAAGGAAAGCTAGCGACTGCTAGCTTTCCTTCTAACATAATAATTTCCTTCTAGCATAGGCACACATTCTTAATCTAGAAGAAAAGCTAGCAGTCGCTAGCTTCCAATATAAAAACCCTAGGCATGGTGATTGGTGGTTGCTAGCTTATACCTTGAGCTTGTGTCATGTACTCTATTTTGAAAAAAACATGTGGCACAAGATCAAGGAAAGCTAGCGACTACTAGCTTTCCTTCTAACATAAGCATTTCCTTATTGCATAAGCACACATGCTTATGCTAGAAGGAAAGGTAGCAGTTGCTAGATTTCCAATAGAAAAACCCTGATCATGGTGATTGGTGGTTGCTAGCTTATACCTTGAGATTGTGCCATGTACTCTATTTTGAAATAAGCACATGGCACAAAATAAAGAAAAGCTAGCGACTGCTAGCTTTCCTTCTAGCATAAGCATTTCCTTCTAGCATAAGAACACATGCTTATGCTAGAAGTAAGCTAGTAATCGCTAGCTTTCCAATAGAAAAAATCTGGCATGGTGATTGGTGGTTGCTTGCTTATACCTTGATCTTATGCCTTGTGCTCTATTTAGAAATAAGCACATGGCACAAGATCAAGGAAATCTAGCAACTGCTAACTTTCCTTCTAGCATAAGCACACATGCTTATGCTAGAAGGAAAACCAGCAGTCGCTAGCTTTCCAATAGAAAAACCCTGGCCATGGTGATTGGTGGTTGCTAGCTTATACCTTGTTCTTGTGTCATGTGCTCTATTTTGAAATCAGCACATGGCACAAGATCAAGGAAAACTAGCGACTGCTAGTTTTCCTTTGAGCATAAGCATTTTCTTCTAGCATAAGATCACATGATTATGCTAGAAGGAAAGCTAGCAGTCGTTAGCTTTCCAATAGAAAAACTCTAGCATGGTGATTGTTAGTTGCTAGCTTATACCTTGATCTTGTGCCATGTGCTCTATTTTGAAATAAGCACATGGCACAAGATGAAGGAAATCTAGCAACTGTTAGCTTTCCTTCTAGCATAAGCACACATGCTTATGCTTGAGGGAAAGCTAGCAGTCGCTAACTTTCCAGTAGAAAAACCTTGAGAATGGTGATCGGTGGTTGCTAGCTCATACCTTAAACTTGTGCCATGTGATCTATTTTGAAATAAGCACATGGCACCAGATCGAGGAAAGCTGGCGATTGCTAGCTTTTCTTTTAACATAAGCATTTCCTTCTGGCATAAGCAAACATGCTTATGATAGAAGGAAAGCTAGCAGTTGCTAGCTTTCCAATAGAAAACCCTAGCCACGGTGATTGGTGGTTGCTATATTAAACCTAAAGCTTGTGCCATGTGCAGTATTTTGAAATAAGCACATGGAACAAAATCAAGGAAAGATAATGACTGCTACCTTTGCTTCCAGCATAAGCACACATGCTTATGCCATGCTTATGCTTGAAGCAAAGCTAGCAATCGCTTGCTTTCCAATAGAAAAACCCTGGCCATGGTGATTGATGGTTGCTAGCTTATACGTTGATCTTGTGCCATGTGCTTTATTTTGAAATAAGCACATGGAACAATATCAGGGAAAGCTAGCGACTGCTATCTTTCTTTCTAGCATAAACATTTCCTTATAGCATAAGCACACATGCTTATGCTAGAAAAAAGCTAGTAGTCGCTAGCTTTCCAATAGAAAAACCCTGGTCATGGTGATTGGTGGTTGTTGGCTTAGGCCTTGATCTTGTGCCATGTGCTCTATTTTGAAATAAGAGCATGGCACAAGATCAAGGAAATCTAGCAACTGTTAGCTTTCCTCCTAGCATAAGCATTTCTTCTAGCATAATTGTTAGTGACTGCTAGATTTCCTTCTAACATAAGCATGTGTGTTATGCTAGAAGGAAATGCTTATTCTAGAAGGAAAGCTAGCATTCGTTTAAAATAGAGCATAGAGTAAAAGCTAAGGGTATAAGCTAGCAACCACCAATCACCATGGACATGGTTTTTCTATTGGAAAGCTAGCGACTATTAGCTTTTTTCTAGCATAAGCATGTGTGTTTATGCTAGAAGGAAAGCTAACAGTCACTAGCTTTCCTTGATCTTTTTCCATGTGCTTATTTCAAAATAGAGCACATGGCACAAACTAAAGGTATAATCTAGCAACCACCAATCACCATAGACATGATTTTTCTATTGGAAAGCTAGCGACTGCTAGCTTTCCTTCTAGCATAAGTATGTATTCTTATTCTAGAAGGAAATGCCTATGCTAGAAGGAAATCTAGCAGTCGCTAGATTTTCTTAATCTTGTGACATGTGCTTATTTTAAAATAGAGTGCATGGCACAAGCTCAAGGTATAAGCTGGCAACCACCAATCACCATGCCCAGGGTTTTTCTATTGGAAAGCTAGTGACTGCTAGCGTTTCTTCTAGCATAAGCATGTGTGTTATGCTAGAATAAAATATAGCATTTATTCAAAATAGAGCACATGGCACAAGCTCAAGGTATAAGCTAGCAACCACTAATCACCATGTACAAGGTTTTTCTATTGGAAAGCTAGCGACTGTTAGCTTTTCCTTCTAGCAAAAGAATGTGTGTTTATGCTAGAAGGAAATGCTTATGCTAGAAGTAAAGCTAGCAGTTGCTAGCTTTCCTTGATCTTGTGCCATGTGCTTATTTCAAAATAGAGTACATGGCACAAGCTCAAGGTATAAGCTAGCAACCATCAATCACCATGCCCGAGATTTTTCTATTGGAAAGCTAGCTTTTTCTATTAAAAACATGAATATAAAAACAATAATATTTTAATAATAATAATATTAAATTTATGCCAATGCATTGTGCAAGTTGAGATTTTAAGATTATATCAACATATAATTGAGTCGCTAAGAAAATTGTAAAAGAAAAAAAAAAGCAGATTCAATGAACGCCACCAATTAATTTTTGAGAGACTAGTTCGATGGTCAATATATAACACAGAGAAGGGAAACGATCATCAGCTGAGTACTTCGTAGAAGGCCGGCCTAATGTCGAAAGTTTGCAACGTTGCATGCTCAATCTATGTATTTAATGAGTACCCACTTGGATTTTTCTATACGATCCACTGATTTTCTCTATAGTTCTGACAAAACAACATTACTGGTAAATCAGATAAGCTCATTTTTTCCCATAAAATGATCAGTTTCGGCTCAAAACGTGGAAAAGTCTACATGAATATGCAAGTTCTTACATCATTGGCAATAAAAATGATTCCATAGTGATCATAATTGATTGTACTAACATATTGTTAGATTTCTAACATTGCAAAATGTGAAACTTAAGAAGGGCTAGTTAAGTGCTTCATTTTTATAAAAAACATCTTTAAATTTAATTAGATATCATAATCAATCTATTTAATTTTGAAGATTTAAAGGTTTTTAAGGCTTTAGATCAATGCAAACAAGACCAAATCTCTGAAAGGAAGGTTCTGTCACCTTAATCATCGTTGTAGGACTATGTTTTCAAATTGACGGCTTGAAATTTTGTATCCCTGTCACCGTTGACATCTGAATTTTTTCTCCATCTGTCCAATACGTTTTTAAATGGAAAAAACATCCTACAAGACATCAAATTCCAGGCCTACTTACACTTATATAAATATGAATGCGTGAGGTGCACCAACCTTAGCAGAACCTGATAGAGGTGTACATCATTTCCTCCCTGCACGAAAGACACTACTTACCAGGAACATTTTTTTTCTACCTAAACAACTTCTTTGTCAAAGACTTACACTTTGGTAAAATAATGAGGCTTCTGCGGTATTAACCTGGTACTACTATCAAGAGTCGATTCCAGGTTGAAGTGCCATAGCCGCAGCTAATCATTGCTTTGCGCTTTGGTGCCACTCACCACTCATAGCCTTACATTTCTTGTGTCAGGTCCCGTACTTTCCCATATGTGTAGGGTGTATGTTAAATGTGTTGAAGGTGACTCGGTTATGCGTCGAAGTGGCTTCCAATATGTGGAAAATGGGGCACATGGCACAAACATAGATTAAATTAAAAGAAGGGATCCACATTGGTTCCCAAACAACAGAGAAGTAATCGATTGGTTACCAAAAAGAAAGTAAGCCATCTATTTCCTTTTCCTTTGGAAGGAAGGTGAAAAGGCTTTAATGCTTCTCAGGAAATTTAAGGACGTTCTATACTACTTTTGAACAATTTAAGGACGTTCTTGGTCATACCTCTTGATGTAAACACAATGGTCAACTTCTAGCCCGCTAAAACCATGCTCCAACATAAATGCATCAAATTTATTATACCATTAGTGAGGTACATGTTGTAGCCCATGGAGGATCTTCTTCAACCTGCAAACTGAGGTGTCTTTAGCTAAGTGAATTCATTCAAGTGGTCTGCAACTAAAGTGCCCTCCTAGTTCACTAAGTGAATCCCACATCATAATATTAATTGATTATCATTTTTATAGATGAATAACCATTTAAATTGTTTTGGACGAATACTAAAAAATAAATTAATAATGTTTTATTTTTTTAATTTATAATGATTACTATACTATTTAGTTTTAAACAAATTTTTGTTATAGTAAGACCAAATGGAATGTCATAAGTTTAATTTATAATCAATTTTTTCTTTTATGTTGTACGTTGCATTTTTCATTGGTAATAGCAAGCAATTGCTAAAGTGGTATTGTTATAGTAAAGACCAAATGGAATGTTATAAGTTTAATTTATAATCAGTTTTCCTTTCTTTTATGGTGTACTTTTGCATTTTTCATTTGTTCCACAATGCCATTCACTTGTTCCATGCATTGCTCTTCCATACACTCTCTAATTAAACACTCGTAAGGTTGATCTTCTCATTGAGAAATGGCTCCCCACTAAAGGCATCGAGATATATTCCTTTGTTGGATGACATATAGTAAGCTAAATTTCCTACATATACCTCATATTCCTTGCTCAAAGTATACACCTTCATCAATTATGTCCTTTTATTTATATTTTCTAGGTAGTCACATCATTTTCTTGCTCAACATTTCATATTGTCCCATGGTCACTACTCTATAATATATATTGTTCACCATTCACTAACCACTACACTTTTGTTGACCATCGAGCAAGTATCCTGATATGTTTTATTTTCTTGGTTCTTTATACACTTTCTTTTTTTGGATTTTATCACTTTAGAGAGTGAATTTATCCATGGATTTGATTGATTCCACTAATCTAGCCATAGCTATAGGCATGGAAACATGAAGTTATCCTTAGTTATCAGTCTAACAAGAAAGATATAGAGATCTCACTATAAAAATTATTAGAGTAATAACTAACACTTAGTAGAAATGTAAGTGCATAGTTTAGAAATGTCATTAGAGTGAAAAAGAGATGCATAATTTAAAATTTAATTTCTTGTCGAAGTTGGTGTTTCTTTCAACATTTTCTATTGTTGTGACAGTGATAATAAAATATGCAATTTTATATTTTAGGTTTAAAATTACCACTATCTTGCATTTTCTTCTATAATATCACTCTTGAAATCATTTTTAAAGGTAATTAATTTATTATTCACAATATAATATTTTCATTAAATATCAAATTAAAATAACATTTCGAGTATTTTTTTTATTAGAATTATGTTCATTCTTCTTGCATATAACTTTACCCATGCCACTCACTGTGAGGGGTAAATAAATTTATGCTTTTAAATTTCTCCAAATTAGCACAAAAGTTCATTCCATAAACAAAAACTTAAATATTCCTCACACATTCCATTGATTCCCAATCGAAACATGGATTAACTGAGATTTGGACAGACCGCCTTTCCTAACCATGAATAGGATGCTTTGGAGGAAACCCAACATGATGAGTAGCGTACATGTGTTTCGACCATAATTTTGGTGCTAGAACTAAGGGTCTAATGATCCAAAAATAAAAATAGGGCCAAAACATCCAAGAAAATGTGCTTGACACGCAATGGTGCAGGAACCTAGCAAATATAATGGCCTGTAAGAAACCTATGGTAATGGCCATAGGTCATTTAGACAAAAAAAAATCCTTGCGGATTGCACCCTCCTTGGGTAGATTAATGCTCGCCCACCGACCTTCCTTTCGTCGGTCACTTCTTATTTCAGACACCTCCTGGATTATGCACATTTAGAGGATCTTAAACAGGGTAGGCAGATCCATGATTGTGTGATTCAAAATGGGTTTCAGGGACATGTTTATGTGGTTAATTCTCTTGTGTCCATGTATTCCAATTGTAGGGTTGAGGTTCATCGACATTTTTTTTTTAAATGTGTAACGCAATTGTGGTCTCGTGGAATTGACTGATTGATGGGCATGAACCTATAGGATATGGTAGCAAGGCCTTACACAACAAGTGGTATATCCCTTGACAGAATTATTTTAGTGATGATAAAATCGTAGCTTTTATGGGAATAATTTTTTAGTGGAATTCCCTTTGAAAAATCAAATGTAGTGAAGCTAAAGAGATGCAAATTTATGCAGGTGATATTGTTTGAATGGCTAGTTTCAAATGATGTTGTTTTCTTATGAATACAGTTTGAATGGTTGATTTCAAATGTTGTTGTTTTCATATGAGAACAGATTCATATTTCCATAGGATATATGATGACATCAGCATAATACTAGGATGAGTTGTACTTAACAGTTTCTTTATAATATGTACTCCATAAGTCAACTATTTTAAAGATATTACAGCTACCTCTATTGATTTATGGCTTGAAGGCTCCTTTCTTTCTGTGAACGCTCATCTCTTTCTGTGGTACCATTTTTAGGAGTAGACAGTTGAGATTTTGAGTTAATGCAGAACGTTAGGCTTATTGCCATGATTATTTAATGGTTTTCAAAATGTTATCCTATCATGCAGAAACTATAGTGCACGTCACTCATCAACACCCTAGTTTAAAGAACCGTCAAAATAGACAAATTTCGGTCCATGAAACCACCAAGCAGGGGTGGCCTTCACGCATATGTCTCAAGTCTAATGGAAATGATGGTTTTGCCATCAGATTCTCATTTTTCAAGTTATGGTGAATTTCATCTTTCTACTCAAGACCATTCCGGGACATCGGGAACATTTTAACTACGGGAATAGAAACCAAACAAAGAAATGAAATTGATTTATGTTTTCTCTTGTAAGTGTGTTTGGGAAAGGGAGATATTAATGTGATGGCCATGCACTCGCTCGACACATTTTTGAAAATATTTCCCTGTTGTCAAAAAATTGCACTACATGTCACCGAGCAAAACACCAGTTTAGAAAACTGTCAAAATAAATAATGTTCAGTCAATGAAGCCACTAGAAAAGGGTGTTTATGGCAGTACTTAGATGTCATGAATCCAGTGGAACTAATATTTTTACCATCAGAGCCACATTTTTTGATGTATACTGATTTTAATCTCACTTCCCAAGGCTAGTAAGGGCACTAGGAAAATTTCAATTAGGAGCATAAAAGCCAAACCAAGCAACAAAATTGAGTTTCATTTCCTCCTGGAAGTGTGTTAGGGAAAGGGAGAGATGAGTGATATTTCCACACACTTGTTGGGAACATTTTTCAAAATCATATCCTATCATGTAGAAATTGCACTACACGCCAATGAGTAAAACCCTAGTAAATAAAATTGTCAAAATAGACAACATTCGGTCCATGAAGCTACCGTACATGGGTGTATAAAGTGGTACTTAGATGTCAAAAATCCAATGGAACTATCGATTTGTCCATTAGAGCTTCGATTTTTGAGTTATGGCACGTTTTATTTCACTCAAGGCCATTTAGGGACATAAGGAAAATTTCAACTTTTGGCATCAAAACCGAACCGCCCAACGAAATCTAGTTATGATACCTCTTGCATGTGTTTATGGGAAAGGGTTAGATGAATGTTATTCCAATATACTTGCTCGACACATTTTTCAAAATTTTGGCCTATTGTGCAGAAATTGCACTACACAACACTAAACAAAAACGTAGTTTAGAAAACCGTTAAAATATACAATGTTCCGTCAATGAAGCCACCAAAAAGGAATGTCTCTAGTGGTAATCAGATATAAAAAATCTAACAGAATTTATTATTTGTCCATTAGAGCCTTCATTTTCAAGTTATGGTGAGTTTAATCTTGCTTACCAAAGTCATTCAGGAACATTAGGAAAATTTCAACTAGGAGGATAAAAACCAAACCGAGCAATAGAATTGCATTTCGTTGTCTTCCGCAAGTGTGTTTAGGTAAGGAAAAAATGAATGCGATTCCGACACAATTGTTGGGCACATATTTCAAAATCTTGGGATATTGTATAGAAATTTCACTACATGTAACTTAGCAATACCCTAGTTTAGAAAACCATCAAAATATAAAACTTTCGGTCCATGAATGTAAGAATCGTTTAAAACCTTAATGTAAATAAAATAATGAATAATTTTTTTTATAAGTTTCTTATTTAAAAATGTTTTGTAAATGTTTTTACTTGTTACTATATGTTTCACCAAGTCCACGTAGAGCATTGACAAGTTTGAGAGTGTAAATCCTCAGCTTATCAATATCGATGTAACATTTATTGAAGACCCCATTGTCAGTAATCAAATGTTAGACATGGGAGAGACTTGCTTTCTTTAACCCTAACTTACTTAAACCTATCTTTTTCTAAATCTCTACAGGTCTTATAACCTAGTTTATAACACTTCGAAAGGATCACTATCGAGGTATTAAAGTTAGCAACATTGAACCTTTAAACCATGAAGGGTTGATATCCCAACTTCTTGTTTCCACTATAGACCCAAGCATGTATATGATAAATTTAATAGTTTTGGATTGGCTTTGAAATCCAAAAGTGCACCACAACTAGCATGCATGCTTGTGGTTGAATTTATTATTTCACAAACCCTATCCATCCAGCGTTAGTTTGGGGTTTACGAGCAACTGTAAGCTCAGTTCAGATACCTAGTCCATGTCTCGGCCCCATGGTAACATGGAGAGTGAACAATGTACTATGAGAGGTAGTGAAGTAAGACCCCCTTGGCTTATTACATATTTGTTTTGATGGTTTTATTTCTCATTTGTAGTCGACATAGGAGATTGTGGTTTGAAAAAGTCTTTGTTTGTTTCAACCCTCACTTGGTATTTACCCACTAGGTAATGAAAGAGTTTAAAAAATTTAGTTTTCCTTTACCTGCTTATTGGATTTAAGAACTTGCATTGACCCCAATTTTTTCCACTGCAGATATGGCTGTCCAAGTAAATGGTCAGAGACCCCACATGTAAGTTGGGGTTAACACTTACATCTCTTTCCCCATTCTATTCTTGGTTGGAAGCTGTGCATGAGTTTTTCTGCCATGGTTCAGTTGAATTGGTTCAAGCTTGGATCTGAGACTCTTTTTTATTGGGTCGTTGTGAATAAGGCATTCATTTATTGAACAATTAATGAAGAAGATTATGACCGGTTTTTCATAGACAAGATGTCATCCAGAAAGTTATACCCACAACCACCTATGGGATCTTCATCTTCAGCCTCCTTATTTAACAACGTCGGCCTCGATCATCTCAAGGAAAAGGCAAAAAAGTTTAACCATCATGATTTTGAAGCCAATCACCAGACTCTGGTTCTTGGGCTCGGAGCACTAGGGGTGGGCATGCTTGTTCTCATAGTGTTCTATGATCGATCGGGTCAATAATGGCTATGGTTGTTCTGGTCGTGGTCAACCATGGGTATGATCGACCATACGCATAGCCATTATTGACCCATCGATCATACCCATGTGTATGGTCGTGGTCAACCATGGTTCACCATGGTTATGTCAACGATGATTGAAAATGGTCAACCATGGTTAACCATAGTAATCTCAACAATTCTTAACCATGTTGAACCACGATGATCATCTATGGTTAACCATGGTTAATTGTGGTTGACCATGACTTAATAAATTGTTTTCACCCATCTTGACCATGGTCACCCTAATGATGTCGTCAACCATGATTAACTTGGTTGACCATGGTTTGATGAACTTGAAGGGTTTCCTTGGCTTTTATGGTTGAACAATTGTCATGTTTTACTTGGTTGGCATACCTTGTTGACATGGGAAAGATACCTTGCTGTCATGGTTAATGTAGTTGGCATATTTGGCTACCGTGTTTGACCTGATTATCCTAGTTGACATGGTTTCCTTGGTTGTTATACCTAGTTTTCATGGTTGACCTAGTGGTAGAAATTGCACACTCTTCATACCTTTGTCATAATTGACCATCAATCACTTTGATTTTGGTTCAATCATGTTTGTCAGCGTGTTTGATTTTGGTTCACCTTGTTTGAACATGGTTGAGAATTGTTTCATCATGGTTGACGATGAAGTTTGACCATGTGGTTATCGATGAGTTGACCATGGTCGACCCACGGTCGACCATGTGGATAACCATGGTTGATCATGTGATCAAAATTTGTTTTCACATGTTGTTTGACCATGGTTCAACTCTATGGTTGACTACGATGAACCACAATTCAAGAATATTTTTCACTCACGCCCTTTGTTTCGATTGTAGGAGCTACATCTTATGATTTTCCAAACATATTCTTAATAAATATGTCCATAGTAAATATCTTTCCCTCAATAAATTTATATTAATCAGAACAACCATAGCCATTATTGACCCATAGAACACTATGAGAACAAGCATGCCCACCCCTAGTGCTCCGAGCCCAAGAACCTGAGTCTGGTGATTTGCTTCAGAATCATGATGGTTAAACTTTTCTGCCTTTGCCTTGAGATGATCGAGGCCGACGTTGTTAAATAAGGAGGCTGAAGATGAAGATCCCACAGGTGGTTGTGGGTATAACTTTCTAGATGACATCTTGTCTATGAAAAACTAGTCATAATCTTCTTCATTAATTGTTCAATAAATGAATGCCTTATTCACAACGACCCAATAAAAAAGAGTTTCAGATCCAAGCTTGAACCAATTCAACTGAACCCCGGCAGAAAAAATCATGCACAGCTTCCAACCAAGAATAGAATGGGGAAAGAGATGTAAGTGTTAACCCCAACTTACATGTGGGGTCTCTGACCATTTACTTGGACGACCATATCTGAAGTGGAAAAAATTGGGGTCAATACAAGTTCTTAAATCCAATAAGAAGGTAAAGGAAAACTAAATTTTTTAAACTCTCTCATTACCTGGTGGGTAAATACCAAGTGAGGGTTGAAACAAACAAAGACTTTTTCAAACCACAATCTCCTATGTCGACTGTAAATGAGAAATAAAACCATCGAAACAAATATGTAATAAGCCAAGGGGGTCTTACTTCACTTCCTCTCATAGTACATTGTTCACTCTCCATGTTACCATGGGGCCGAGACATGGAGTAGGTATGTGAACTGAGCTTACAGTTGCTCGTAAACCCCAAACTAACGTTGGATGGATAGGGTTTGTGAAATAATAAATTCAACCACAAGCATGCATGCTAGTTGTGGTGCACTTTTGGATTTCAAAGCCAATCCAAAACTATTAAATTTATCATATACATGCTTGGGTCTATAGTGGAAACGAGAAGTTGGTATATCAACCCTTCATGGTTTAAAGGTTCAATGTTGCTAACTTTAATACCTCGATAGTGATCCTTTTGAAGTTTTATAAACTGGGTTATAAGACCTGTAGCGATTTAGAAAAAGATAGGTTTAAGTAAGTTAGGGTTAAAAAAAACAAGTCTCTCCCATGTCTAACATTTGATTACTGACAATGGGGTCTTCAATAAATGTTATATCGATATTGATAAGCTGAGGATTTACACTCTCAAACTTGTCAATGCTCTGCATGGACTTGGTGAAACATATAGTAACAAGTAAAAACATTTACAAAACATTTTTAAATAAGAAACTTATAAAAAAAATTGTTCATTATTTTATTTACATTAAGGTTTTAAACGATTCTTACATTCATGGACCGAAAGTTTTATATTTTGATGGTTTTCTAAACTAGGGTTTTGCTAAGTTACATGTAGTGAAATTTCTATACAATATCCTAATATTTTGAAAGATGTGCCCAACAATTGTGTGGGAATCACATTCATGTTTTCCTTACCTAAACACACTTGCAGAAGACAACGAAATGCAATTCTATTGCTCGGTTTGGTTTTTATCCTCCTAGTTGAAATTTTCCTAATGTTCCTTAATGACTTTGGTAAGAAAGATTAAACTCACCATAACTTGAAAATGAAGGCTCTAATGGACAAATAATAAATTCTGTTAGATTTTTTATATCTGATTACCACTAGGGACATTCCTTTTTGGTGGCTTCATTGACGGAACATTGTATATTTTAACGGTTTTCTAAACTAGGTTTTTGTTTAGTGTTGTGTAGTGCAATTTCTGCACAATAGGCCAAAATTTTGAAAAATGTGTCGAGCAAGTCTATTGGAATCGCATTCATCTAACCCTTTCCCATAAACACATGCAAGAGGTATCATAACTAGATTTCGTTGGTCGGTTCGGTTTTGATGCCAAAAGTTGAAATTTTCCTTATGTCCCTGAATGGCCTTGAGTGAAATAAAACGTGCCATAACTCAAAAATCGAAGCTCTAATGGACAAATCGAAAGTTCCATTGTATTTTTGACATCTAAGTACCACTTTGTACACTAATGTACGGTAGCTTCATGGACCGAATGTTGTCTATTTTGACAATTTTATTTACTAGGGTTTTACTCATTGGCGTGTAGTGCAATTTCTACATGATAGGATATGATTTTGAAAAATTTTCCCAACAAGTGTGTGGAAATATCACTCATCTCTCCATTTCCCTAACACACTTCTAGGAGGAAATGAAACTCAATTTTGTTGCTTGGTTTGGCTTTTATGCTCCTGATTGAAATTTTCCTAGTGCCCTTACTAGCCTTGGGAAGTGAGATTAAAATCAGTATACATCAACAAATGTGGCTCTGATGGTAAAAATATTAGTTCCACTGGATTCGTGACATCTAAGTACTGCCATAAACACCCTTGTCTAGTGGCTTCATTGACTGAACATTATTTATTTTGACAGTTTTCTAAACTGGTGTTTTGCTCGGTGACATGTAGTGCAATTTTTTGACAACAGGGAAATATTTTCAAAAATGTGTCGAGCGAGTGCATGGCAGTCACATTCATATATCCCTTTCCCAAACACACTTACAAGAGAAAACATAAATAAATTTCATTTCTTTGTTTGGTTTCTATTCCCGTAGTTAAAATGTTCCCGATGTCCCGGAATGGTCTTGAGTAGAAAGATGAAATTCACCATAACTTGAAAAATGAGGATCTGATGGCAAAACCATCATTTCCATTAGACTTGAGACATATGCGCGAAGGCCACCCCTGCTTGGTGGTTTCATGGACCGAAATTTGTCTATTTTGACGGTTCTTTAAACTAGGGTGTTGATGAGTGACGTGCACTGTAGTCTCTGCATGATAGGATAACATTTTGAAAACCATTAAATAATCATGGCAATAAGCCTAACGGTCTGCATTAACTCAAAATCTCAACTGTCTACTCCTGAAAATGGTACCATAGAAAGAAATGAGATTTCACAGAAAGAAAGGAGCCTTCAAGCCATAAATCAATAGAGGTAGCTGTAATTTCTTTAAAATAGCTGACTTATGGAGTACATATTATAAAGAAACTGTTAAGTACAACTCATCCTAGTATTATGCTGATATCATCATATATCCTACGGAAATATGAATCTGTTCTCATATGAAAACAACAACATTTGAAATCAACCATTCAAACTGTATTCATAAGAAAACAACATCATTTGAAACTAGCCATTTAAACAAGATCACCTGCATAAATTTGCATCTCTTTAGCTTCACTACATTTGATTTTTCAAAGGGAATTCCACTAAAAAATTATTCCCATAAAAGCTACGATTTTATCATCACTAAAATAATTCTATCAAGGGATATACCACTTGTTGTGTAAGGCCTTGCTACCATATCCTATAGGTTCATGCCCATCAATCAGTCAATTCCACGAGACCACAATTCTGTTACACGAAAAAAAAAAAATGTCGATCAACCTCAACCCTACAATTGGAATACATGGACACAAGAGAATTAACCACATAAACATGTCCCTGAAACCCATTTTGAATCGCACAATCGTGGATCTGCCTACCATGTTTAAAATCCTCTAAATGTGCATAATCCAGGAGGTGTCTGAAATAAGAAGTGACTGACGAAAAGAAGGTCGATGGGCGAGCCTTAATCTAACCAAGGAGGGTGCAATCCGCAAGGATTTTTTTTTTGTCTAAACGTCCTATGGCCATTACCATAGGTTTCTTACAGGCCATTATATTTGCTAGGTTCTTGCACCATTGCCTGTCAAGAACATTTTCTTGGATGTTTTGGCCCTATTTTTATTTTTGGATCATTACACCCTTAGTTCTAGCACCAAAATTATGGTTGAAACACATGTATACTACTCATCATGTTGGGTTTCCTCCAAAGCATCCTATTCATGGTTAGGAAAGGTGATCTGTCCAAATCTCAATTAATCCATGTTTCGATTGGGAATCAATGGAAAGTGTGAGGAATATTTAAGTTTTTGTTTATGGAATGAACTTTTGTGCTAATTTGGATAAATTTAAAAGCATAAATTTATTTACCCCTCACAGTGAGTGGCATGGGTAAAGTTATATGCAAGAAGAATGAACATAATTCTAATAAAAAAAATACTCGAAATGTTATTTTAATTTGATATTTAATGAAAATATTATATTATGAATAATAAATTAATTACCTTTAAAAATGATTTCAAGAGTGATATTATATAAGAAAATGCAAGATAGTGGTAATTTTAAACCTAAAATATAAAATTGCATATTTTATTATCACTGTCACAACAATAGAAAATGTTGAAAGAAACACCAACTTCGACAAGAAATTAAATTTTAAATTATGCATCTCTTTTTCACTCTAATGACATTTCTAAACTATGCACTTACATTTCTACTAAGTGTTAGTTATTACTCTAATAATTTTTATAGTGAGATCTCTATATCTTTCTTGTTAGACTGATAACTAAGGATAACTTCATGTTTCCATGCCTATAGCTATGGCTAGATTAGTGGAATCAATAAAATGCGTGGATAAATTCACTCTCTAAAGTGATAAAATCCAAAAAAAGAAAGTGTATAAAGAACCAGGAAAATAAAACATATCGGGATACTTGCTTGATGGTCAACAAAAGTGTAGTGGGTAGTCAATGGTGAAGAATATATATTATAGAGTAGTGACCATGGGACAATATGAAATGTTGAGCAAGAAAATGATGTGACTACCGAGAAAATATAAATAAAAGGACATTATTATGATGGAGGTGTATACTTTGAGCAAGGAATATGAGGTATATGTAAGAAATTTAGCTTACTATATGTCATCCAGCAAAGGAATATATCTCGATGCCTTTAGTGGGGAGCCATTTCTCAATGAGAAGATCAACCTTACGATTGTTTAATTAGAGAGTGTATGGAAGAGCAATGTGTGGAACAAATGAATGGCATTGTGGAACAAATGAAAAATGCAAAAGTACACCATAAAAAAAGGAAAACTGATTATAAATTAAACTTATAACATTCCATTTGGTCTTTACTATAACAATACCACTTTAGCAATTGATTGCTATTACCAATGAAAAATGCAAAGTACACCATAAAAGAAAAAAATGATTATAAATTAAACTTATGACATTCCATTTGGTCTTACTATAACAAAAATTTGTTTAAAACTAAATAGTATAGTAATCATTATAAATTAAAAAAATAAAACATTATTAATTTATTTTTTAGTATTCGTCCAAAACAATTTAAATGGTTATTCATCTATAAAAATGATAATCAATTAATATTATCATGTGGGATTCACTTAGTGAACTAGGAGGGCGCTTTAGTTGTAGACCACTTAAATGAATTCACTTAGCTAAAGACACCTCAGTTTGCAGGTTGAAGAAGAGCCTCCATGGGCTACAACATGTACCTCACAAATGGTATAATAAATTTGATGCATTTATGTTGGAGCATGGTTTTAGCAGGCTAGGAGTTGACCATTGTGTTTACATCAAGAGGTATGACCAAGAACGTCCTTAAATTGTTCAAAAGTAGTATAGAACGTCCTTAAATTGCCTAAGAAGCATTAAATCCTTTTCACCTTCCTTCCAAAGGAAAAGGAAATAGATGGTTTACTTTCTTTTTGGTAACCGATCGATTACTTCTCTGCTGTTTGGGAACCAATGTGGATCCCTTCTTTTAATTTACTCTATGTTTGTGCCATGTGCCCCATTTTCCACATATTGGAAGCCACTTCAATGCATAACCGAGTCAGCTTCAACACATTTAACATACACCCTACATGTACGGGAAGGTATAGGACCTGACACAAGAAATGTAAGGCTATGAGTGGTGAGTGGAACCAAAGCGCAAAGCAATGATTAGCTGCGGATATGGCACTTCAACCTGGAATCGACTCTTGACAGTAGTACCAGGTTAATACCGCGACAGCCTCATTATTTTACGAGAGTGTAGGTCTTTGACAAAGAAGTTGTTTAGGTAGAAAAAAAATGTTCCCGGTAAGTAGAGTCTTTCGTGCAGGGAGGAAATGATGTACACCTCTTTGAGGTTCTGCTAAGGTTGGTGCACCTCACGCATTCATATTTATATAAGTGTAAGTCAGCCTGGAATTTGACATCTTGTAGGACGTTTTTTCCATTTAAATACGTATTTGACAGATGGAGAAAAAATGCAGACGTCGACGGTTACAGGGATACAAAATTTCAAGCCGTTGATTTGAAAACATAGTCCTCCAACAATGATTAAGGTGACGGAACCTTCCTTTCGGAGATTTAACACATATTTCATTAAAATTGGAAACATTTTATTACAAGAACATGACCAAAATCAATTTTTTTGGTTATTTTGGAATTCTAGATTCACTATATAATTACAAGTTTAATGAAATATGTGTTATTTGGTATTGTTTGCATTGATCTAAAGCCTTAAAAACCTTTAAATCTTCAAAATTAGATAGATTGATTATGATATCTAATTAAATTTAATGATTTTTTATATAAAAATGAAGCACTTAACTACCCCTTCTTAAGTTTCACATTTTGCAATGTTAGAAATCTAATAATATGTTAGTACGATCAATTATGATCACTATGGAACCATTTTTATTGCCAATGATGTAAGAACTTGCATATTCGTGTAGACTTTTCCACATTCTGAGCCAGAACTGGTCATTTTATGGGAAAAAATTAGCTTATCTGATTTACCAGTAATGCTGTTTTGTCGGAACTATAGAGAAAATCAGTGGATCGTATAGAAAAAGCCAAGTGGGTACTCGTTAAATACATAGATTAAGCATGCAACATTGCAAAATTTCAACATTAGGCCGCCCTTCTATGAATTACTCAACTGATGATCGTTTCCCTTCTGTGTGTTATATATTGACCGTCAAACTAGTCTCTCAAAAATTAATTGGTGGTGTTCATTGGATCTGCTTTTTTTTTTCTTTTACAATTTTCTTAGCGACTCAATTATATGTTGATATAATCTTAAAATATCAACTTGCACAATGCATTGGCATAAATTTAATATTATTATTATTAAAATATTATTTTTTTTATATTCATGTTTTTAATAGAAAAAGCTAGCTTTCCAATAGAAAAAACCTAGTCCTACAACAATGATTAAGGTGACGGAACCTTCCTTTCAGAGATTTGGTATTGTTTGCATTGATCTAAAGCCTTAAAAACCTTTAAATCTTCAAAATTAGATAGATTGATTATGATATCTAATTAAATTTAATGATGTTTTATATAAAAATGAAGCACTCAACTACCCCTTCTTAAGTTTCACATTTTGCAATGTTAGAAATCTAATAATATGTTAGTACGATCAATTATGATCACTATGGAACCATTTTTATTGCCAATGATGTAAGAACTTGCATATTCGTGTAGACTTTTCCACATTCTGAGCCAGAACTGGTCATTTTATGGGAAAAAATTAGCTTATCTGATTTACCTGTAATGCTGTTTTGTTGGAACTATAGAGAAAATCAGTGGATCGTATAGAAAAAGCCAAGTGGGTACTCGTTAAATACATAGATTAAGCATGCAACATTGCAAAATTTCAACATTAGGCCGCCCTTCTATGAAGTACTCAGCTGATGACCGTTTCCCTTCTCTGTGTTATATATTGACCGTCGAACTAGTCTCTCAAAAATTAATTGGTGGTGTTCATTGGATCTGCTTTTTTTTTTCTTTTACAATTTTCTTAGCGACTCAATTATATGTTGATATAATCTTAACATCTTAACTTGCACAATGCATTGGCATAAATTTAACATTATTATTATTAAAATATTATTGTTTTTATATTCATGTTTTTAATAGAAAAAGCTAGCTTTCCAATAGAAAAAACCTAGCCATGGTGATTGATGGCTGCTAGCTTATACGTTGATCTTGTGCCATGTACTCTATTTTGAAATAAGCACATGGCACAAGATCAAGGAAAGCTAGCGCCTGCTAGCTTTACTTCTAGCATAAGCATTTCCTTCTAGCATAAACACACATTCTTCTGCTAGAAGGAAAAGCTAACAGTCGCTAGCTTTCAAATAGAAAAACCTTGTCCATGGTGATTGGTGATTGCTAGATTATACCTTCAGCTTGTGCCATGTGCTGTATTTTGAAGGAATGCTAGATTTTCCTCTAGCATAACACACATGCTTATGCTAGAAGAAAAGCTAGCAGTCACTAGCTTTCCAATAGAAAAACCCTGGGCATGGTGATTAGTGGTTGCTAGCTTATACCTTGAGCTTGTGCCATGCACTCTATTTTGAAATAAGCACATGTCACAAGATCAAGGAAAGCTAGCGACTACTAGATTTCCTTCTAGCATAAGCATTTCCTTCTAGGATAAGAATACATACTTATGCTAGAAGGAAAGCTAGCAGGAGCTAGCTTTCCAAAAGAAAAATCATGTCTATGGCGATTGGTGGTTGCTAGATTATACCTTGAGTTTGTGCCATGTGCTCTATTTTTAAATAAGCACATGGAAAAAGATCAAGGAAAGCTAGCGACTGTTAGCTTTCCTTCTAGCATAAGCATTTCCTTCTAGCATAAACACACATGCTTATGCTAGAAAAAAGCTAACAGTCGCTAGCTTTCCAATAGAAAAACCATGGATGGTGGTTGCTAGCTTATACCTTGAGCTTGTGCCCTGTGCTCTATTTTAAACGAATGCTAGCTTTCCTTCTAGCATAACACACATGCTTATGTTAACAGGAAATATAGCAGTCGCTAACAATTATGCTAGAAGAAATGCTTATGCTAGGAGGAAAGCTACCAGTTGCTAGATTTCCTTGATCTTGTGCCATAATCTTATTTCAAAATAGAGCACATGGCACAAGATCAAGGCCTAAGCCATGAACCACCAATCACCATGACCAGGGTTTTTCTATTGGAAAGCTAGCGACTGCTAACTTTTTTCTAGCATAAGCATGTGTGCTTATGCTATAAGGAAATGTTTATGCTAGAAAGAAAGCTAGCAGTCGCTAGCTTTCCTTGATATTGTGCCATGTGCTTATTTCAAAATAAAGCACATGGCACAAGATCAACGTATAAGCTAGCAACCATCAATCACCATGGCCAGGGTTTTTCTATTGGAAAGCAAGCGACTACTAGCTTTGCTTCAAGCATAAGCATGGCATAAGCATGTGTGCTTATGCTGGAAGGAAAGGTAGCAGTCATTAGCTTTCCTTGATTTTGTGCCATGTGCTTATTTCAAAATACTGCACATGGCACAAGCTCCAGGTTTAAGCTAGCAACCACCAATCACCGTGGCCAAGGTTTTCTATTGGAAAGCTAGCAACTGCTAGCTTTCCTTCTATCATAAGCATGTTTGCTTATGCCAGAAGGAAATGCTTATGTTAAAAGAAAAGCTAGCAATCGCTAGCTTTCCTTGATCTGGTGCCATGTGCTTATTTCAAAATAGATCACATGGCACAAGTTTAAGGTGTAAGCTAGAAACCACCAATCACCGTTCCCAAGGTTTTTCTACTGGAAAGTTAGCGACTACTATCTTTTCTTCAAGCATAAGCATGTGTGCTTATGCTAGAAGGAAAGCTAACAGTTGCTAGCTTTCCTTGATCTTGTGCCATGTGCTTATTTCAAAATAGAGCACATGGCACAAGATTAAGGTATAAGCTAGCAACTAACAATCACCATGCTAGAGTTTTTCTATTAGAAAGCTAACGACTGCTAGCTTTCCTTCTAGCATAAGCATGTGTTCTTATGCTAGAAGAAAATGAAACTATCAGTCGCTAGTTTTCCTTGATTTTGTGCCCTGTGTTGATTTCAAAATAGAGCACATGACACAAGAACAAGGTATAAGCTAGCAACCACCAATCACCATGGCCAAGGTTTTTCTATTGAAAATCTAGCGACTGCTAGTTTTCCTTCTAGCATAAGCATGCGTGCTTATGCTAGAAGGAAAGTTAGCAGTTGCTAGCTTTCCTTGATCTTGTCCCATGTGCTTATTTCTAAATAGAGCACATGGCAGAAGATCAAGGTATAAACAAGCAACCACCAATCACCATGCCGGAGTTTTTCTATTGGAAAGCTAGCGATTGCTAGCTTACTTATAGCATAAGCATGTGTTCTTATGCTAGAAGGAAATGCTTCTGCTAGAAGGAAAGCTAGTAGTCGCTAGCTTTTCTTTATTTTGTGCCATGTGCTTATTTCAAAATAGAGCACATGGCACAATCTCAAGGTATAAGCTAGCAACCACCAATCACCATGCTCAGGGTGTTTCTACTGGAAAACTAGCAACTGCTACCTTTCCTTCTAGCATAAGCATGTGTGCTTATGCAATAAGAAAATGCTTATGTTAGAAGGAAAGCTAGTAGTCGCTAGCTTTCCTTGATCTTGTCCCACATGTTTTTTTCAAAATAGGGTACATGACACAAGCTCAAGTTATAAGCTAGCAACCACCATTCACCATGCCTAGGGTTTTTCTATTGGAAGCTAGCGACTGCTAGCTTTTCTTCTAGCATAAGAATATGTGCCTATGCTAGAAGGAAATGATTATGTTAGAAAGAAAGCTAGCAGTCGCTAGCTTTCCTTGATCTTGTGCCATGTGCTTATTTCAAAATAGAGCACATGGCACAAGATCAAGGTATAAGCTAGCAACCACCAATCACCATGGTTAGGGTTTTTTTATTGGAAAGCTAGGGACTGATAGCTTTTTTTCTAGCATAAGCATGTGTGCTTATGCTAGAAGGAAATGCTTATGTTAGAAAAAAAGCTAGCAGTTGCTAGTTTTCCTTGATCTTATTCCATGTGCTTCTTTCAAAATAGAGCACATGGCACAAGCTCAAGGTATAAGCTAGCAACCACCAATCACCATGCCCATGGTTTTTCTATTGGAAAGCTAGTGACTACTAGTTTTCATTCTAGCATAAGCATGTGTGCTTATGCTACAAGGAAATGCTTAGGCTAGAAGGAAAGCTAGCAGTCGCTAGCTTTCCTTGATCTTGTGCCATGTGCTTATTTCAAAATAGAGCACATGGCACAAGATCAAGGTATAACCTAGCAACCACCAATCATCATGCCTAGGGTTTTCTTAGTGGAAAGCTAATGAGTGCTAGCTTTCCTTCTAGCATAAGCATGTGTGCTTATGCTATAAGGAAATGATTATGCTAGAAGGAAAGCTAGTAGTTGTTATGTATTAGTAATCACTAAGCTAGTAGTCGCTTATAATTTGAAAAACTTCTACTCTGTATTAGTATACTAATAGTGGCATCAAGTAGCATTGCTTGAGATTTTGTATTACTCTAGTTCCATATAGATGTTATTCTTCACTAATCTACAATATAGGTTTATATGACATCAAATAACTATTTTTGGGAGTACTTAAAATATGGATGACTCCAATCAAGGATATTTGAATTTACTTTGAACAATTGATACAAAAAATAAATCTCAGTGAGCCATGATTATACAAACTTGCATTATCAATCATGGTTGGATTCCAAACTACTTGATAACTACCTTCAATACTGTTACAAGTTCCATGATTATACAAACTTGCATGATGAATCATGGTTGGATTCCAACCTACTTAATAACTACCTTCAATACTATTACAAGTTCCATGATTATACAAACTTGCATGATCAATTATGGTTGGATTCCAACCTACTTAATAACTACCTTCAATACTATTACAAGTTCTTAAGTATGGAAAATTTTTAGACATTTTTACAAGTTTTTATAAGAATAGTTTTGTGTTTGTATTAAGATTATATACATTGATAACCAATCTTGTTTGGATTACGCTTTGTAGCTCCATCATAATTTAAATGTAAAGTCCCCTTTGGCGGCGGGGACTAAATGGTGGGGAACAATGTTTAATTTGCACAAAAAAATGATTCCATACCCTTTTTAGCTATTACAAGTATATTATTTTTTTGTAGATTGTGTTTTGCCTAAAATATAAGAGCACACTTTACATGGTTTAACCTTAACTACAAATTATAATTCAATTGTGTTACAGAATTTGTAGGAGCAACAATGGAAAGTATAATTTTCCACAAAGGGGACTATGTTGACCTCATGGTTAATGGTCAAGTTATTAGGCTAAGAAAGGTTGAATCTACAGAAGTTTGAACTTATTATGGTGGAGGAAGGGTTGTTGCAGTTTATGTTATGGTTTTGATAATTGATGTCACTCAATCACCTTTGATTGTGGAATATGTTGATGAAGGGGACACACATACATGGAGGACTATAGATTTGAGGCACACCATAGGTAAATCAAATACCAAAGCATGTGTTAAGAATTATTTATAGTTTATTGAATGTTTTTTTGAGAAAATAATAAGTTTGTTATGTTTGGTGTACAGGTGCAAATGTTTGTTCAACATTTTCTATCGGAGACAAAGTAGATCTTTTACAACATGGAGTGAAGGTGGGTGAGGGATCCATATTCAATACAGAGCTTGGGAATAAGGTTCATGGAAAGATTGTAAATAAAGGATGCATAGTGGTTAGAATTGAGAAGGTGTTAAAAAATGATGCTCCTTTACCACATCCAACTGGATTTGAGGAAACACTAGGGGGTGCAAATAGAATCTTATGAGATTTGGCCAGAAATAGATTTGAAACCTCAATGTGAAGATCAACCCATAAATATTCCACAAGATAGGGCTCCATTCACATGTACAAGGGTTTCTCTTACACATGGATGCATAGGAACAATTATGTGCATTGCCAAAGGAATGATATTTAATGTCCATGAAGATGACATGGTTGTGGGTGAAACACTAGGTGAAGATAACTTTGGTGTTTTTGTGGAAGAGATACACGGGTATTGTGAAAGATGCAAGATTGGGGATAAGTCTATACATGGATTGGTTAGATGGCCAATACATAAATTGGTGGACAACATAGGTGAGATATTAAGGGTCAAGAAAAAGTACAAAGAGCCACCCATGGAAATGCTAATATGGGATGTTATAGAGGATATAAGTCCTTTATACCAATGGGATGGGGTTCGTTATAATCAAAAAGATCAAGATGTCAATGTTCTTAATGCACCGAGGCCATATAAAAAGATTAAACGAGCTATGACAAGAGAAAAAGTTGCAAAATGTTAAACCAAGATAGATAAAGAGAAAGAAGTCCGACTTTTGGCTGCAGATGAATGTTGTAAACAAGATTGTCTTCAACATGTGGATAGGAATGCCATTGCAAATGCTGGAAGGGATATGGAATGCAAATACAAAAATGGTATAAGGGAATTTTTATTGAATTCACTTGTTTCAAACACTATCATGTCAAAGAGCCATGGCCATGGCCTACCTCCTGTTATTAGAAAAGTAAAGGACATGAGATTTGATGGTAATATTATTTGTAAGAAAGCATGGTACAAGATACATAAGATTCCTCAAAGCACCTTCTATAGCTGCCAACATAATTTGAACAAGGACATATGAAATCCATTCATGGTAACACCAATACATGTAAAACAGGTGCACATACCGTGGCGGCCATAGAAATACTGCATAAAATTGTAATGTACAATTCAGATTTTTCGCCAAACCAAACACGTCAAGTCAAAGCAGATGGAACTTCTTCCCCTCTAAGATTGTTGCCTTTGACTTACACACAAAGCACTTTGCTAAAAGAGATCAATGTGGGTTTGGAAAAGATCAATTGTCCATTAATATCACAACCAACAATGAGCAAGATTTGGAACACTCATTTTCGAGACGTGGCATTCTCAAAGAACAACAACTTCAGTAAATGTAGTGAATGTATTGTGTTGAAAGCACAAATGAAGTCAGCAACTACAAAAGAGTTGGAAGAAAAGGCACGTGCTAGATTTAACAAACATAACAAGATCGTTATGTGTGGAATAAATTGCTACTATGCCCACAGAATCATGTCAGAGTGGTTTCCAAAGGAGTATTTGAGTATTATCCATGATAAAATGGACAAAACAAAGACTTCAATTCCAAGGCTACGTGTCAAATAATAATCTATTGTAGGAATAAACTTGGGTTTGTCATTGACAGGTGTGCTAACACATGAGCATAAGATAGGAGGTTTTGGTCATTTATCCCTACCATTTGTATATATGGGATCACAATTTACCATTACAGCACTTGCTAAGTGCTTAAGAGACCTTGAAGACCCAAATCTTGATATGTATGGTGATATTCTTTATGAGAGTGGAAGTTCGAGAAACCCACTTTCAAATGCATTACTTGACACCTCTATTTACTCAAAATGTAGAGTGTACAGGGATGAATTTTTATCTCCTGGAAGATTAGAAAATAAAGATATCGATTTTAAACCTCTTCCTCCACAATTATTGTTACAATTGGATAATGCAGCAAGTGATAATAAGAATCGTTATCTTTTCATGTTTCTATCCCTTCTCACTGCACTTGGTGTCTTCATCACTATTGAGGTTGGGTTCTTGCTCGTGGGACACACCCATGAAGACATAGACAGGACCCATGGGAGAATGTCTTCCAGCTTGAAAAGTAAAGATATATATTCTCTACCTGAGATGATGGATACATATCGCAAAATTGAAGAAAAAAGAAGATTCTCAGATAGAGAAGCTTGCTAACCAATGTGATGAAATCCATGAAAATTTTAAGGACATTTATTTATTTTCAAACTCTTTCATCATGAAGGTGGATGTTCGAAGATGTATAGAAGCACCCAAGTTATATAAATTGAGATCACAGGATGATTTAAATGTTCGAGTATTAATAAAATCATTCCTACAGAAATTTCAAGCATGATTGCCTGATGCTCTTCTGATTCCATTTGATACAAAAGAGCTTGATCCGATTGGAAACCCTGTGAAAATCATGAATGAAATGGATATAAATGCCAAGAACATCAATTTTTGGATAGTTGATGGGCAACACACCATTCAAGCAGCAAAAGAAATATTAGCAAATCCTAAATTCAGTGTATCTAGGGAGGCAAAACAGAAGTACAAAGAACGTAATGCTCGATTCTTAGATCCATTAGTTGCTCCCAGTGTGGTGATTCATATTTGTTGCCGGTTAAATTGTGCAAACACATTGTTCTTCAAAACTCCATTCATTGATTCTGTGCGATTTGCAAGACAATTCCTAATTGCCACAAATAAATTAAAGAAACAAAAATGTGGGAATTCTAAGACGACTGAAGACAAGGTATGCAATTTTTTTTTTGCACTATGTTATTTAGTATTATGTATCTTTCTATTCTACATAAATTCTATCACTCAACATGCTTAAATATCATGACTTAGAAAAGTTGATTTTCATATTTAAAATGATTTTTAATTAGTTTATATTGTTTTAACTAAATTCATGGTTATTTTATTTTTGATATTACATTCTTACTAATTTATATTTGTTATTTTTTAATAGGTTGATGATGAAATTTTGTGCTCTTTCTTCGATTGTTTGCTTACAAACTTTGCTGATCATAAAATACTGCCTAAAACATTATGATGTTGCGATATGGACATCAAATGTTACTAACAAGTACATTCGACAAGTACTTGAAAAATAAAATATTGATACAAGTGACTTTGAATTCATTTGGGATAGGTCCCATTGTCACTTGCAAACAAAATCCAAATCATGTAGTATCATAAAGATTTATGAGAAAAGGCTAAGCGACGTGTGGTCCTAATATGGAAATAAGTACACAGAATCAAATGTATTGCTAATAGATACATCAAAGCCTACTTCTCAATTCCTTGGATACCGGTCAAACTGTATCTTAATAAAGGCTTATATAGGACATGAACATGATACTTGGCTTGTCCAAGTTCTATTCCCCTTTTTAAAGGCACTGTATCGTATCAAACAGAAACACAACTACATTCGAATGTTCAATAGAACATTGAGTTCTTTGTATTAAGTGAAGATATTATTTTATGGAAATTTGTTAATGATTACATTGCAATATTTCAATACAAGTCGGACATATTTTTTGGTGACTTAATTTGTATGATTTTATAACTTTTATAGACAGATGATAATTGACAATGATATATAAATACAATTATTAGTATTATTTATGATTTCTTTTAGATTGACAAGTTTTTGCATCATACAAAACTTGATTTCCCCATTCAAAATATTTTCTAAATTTGTGCTCTTAAATCAACTATTTGTAATTTAAATCATCTCATAAAAGCCAACAAGGCATGCAAGAAACTCTCTTTAGTCTTATTTATCTATATGTATTAATACAAATGCATTACAACTCTTGATTTCTCTGTTCAAAATATTTTTTAAATTACATACTCTTAAATCAATTATTTGTAATTTAAATCATCTCATAAAAACCAACAAGGAACGAAGTTCTCTTTAGTTTTATTGATCTATATGCATAAATACAAGTGACACATAAATTTTGAATTAAACCTCCCTCTATATAAAAGCACATTTCTTACAAAAAATATTACTTCAATGATAATTAGTGCTAAGTGTACTAGAATTTAGATTAAAGCATGATGAGTTATAGATGAATGATTTTGAAAGGTATAGGCATTTGATTTCCCAATCTATAACTTCTTGTAAATGTGTATTCTTAAGTTAATAGTTTATAATTGCAATAATCTCATATAAGCCAACAAGACATGAAATAAATTATTGACTGTTATTAGCCTATATTCATTAATATGAGGAGTTTATCAATGCAATATGTAATTTTTGAAATATAACCCCATATAATTGAAGTTGCAATTGTTTCAAAACACAAAATTAATTGCTAATGAGTGCTAAGTGGTATTAAGGGTAGTATGAGATTGGTCATAAGTGAGTGACATTGAACTATAAGATATTTGATTTCTCATTTCATTTTCTTGTAAGTTTGTATTATTAACTCAATTACGATTAATTGAAAT
>LPNX010134535.1:585788-604037 GCA_001517045.1 Pseudotsuga menziesii
GAAATTTAATGGAATAATTCTTTAATGCTTAATTTTTACAAATTAAATGAAATAAATAAAATGTTTACAAAAAAATTCAATGTCATAGAAGTCCTTGTAATAGAAATTTTCTGAATTTCTTGAAATACGTGTTTATCTACCTAGTCACACCATTAGATTGAACATGGTTGAAGAAACAAACAATAGACATGCATTTAATGAGACAAAGAAACTCATAGAGAAATAACTAGCTCAATGACCGACCAAAATGTTCTCCTAGTTCAATGAGATTCTCATGCTATCCGCCTTGACCTCAAGAGGATCCTCGACGAGATTGAACTCCGAAAAAATTAGTCCATTGAAAGTGAAAATGAATTTGGACATACTAAATCATGAATGAAAGATTGACGTGGAATATGTAGACAATTTGGTACAACGAATAGAATCATATTACTCTATGAATCAAATCTTTGAAGCTAAAAATATCAGCATTTCATCCTTAAATGTCAACCTCTGTGCACTGTTGGTGGGAGAATTTATCGACAATGATAGAGAAAGAAGGAGACCCCATAAAAACATGGTAGAAATTTGTCTAATACACCCAAAAGGATTTCTACCCACCCAAATACATTGAACAATAGTATAACAAGTAGCAGTATCTAAGAGAATGGAAATACCTTTTCATGCAGAGTTATGCCGACAAGTTCTATAGACTCATGGAGAGACCTGGCATTCAAAAAGAAGAGAAACTGCTTGCTTTGAAGTATGTCAGTAGATTTTCCTCGTACATTCAACCAGAAATGGAGTTTCTTACTATCGGTAATTTGCAGATGCATTCCAGTACGCTAAGAATCTTGAAGCTAAGAAAAAAGGAAAAGCATGTCTCATGACCAAGATGGCAGGCCGAATATCCAACAAGAAGTGGCCAACTGACTCTGAGAACTCAATACACCCTTCTCACTTTACCCCACCATAGCAATAACAAGGAAAAAATACATCTCTGAATGATAAAAGGGACCATAGAAAACAATCTCCACCCGAGAAATGGTGTGATTACCAAACATTTGTCATGGCATGATATGTCTAAATGCAAGGCTCAGAAGACATTCTTGGTAAAATTGTCTACATCTAACTTGTACGGAAATACCCTGGTAGAATCTGACCCAGAATCATTGACGCTTTTGATATCGACATTGACCACTCTAACAACCTCGACTATCATCCATGAGGAGGAACGAGAGCGCCTATTGCATACACAGATATGGGTTCAAAACTATCCATTGCATATGATTGTGAATAATGGTATCCAAAAAAACTTTGTTTCTAATGATTTCGTGAAGAATCTAGGTCTTGTCATGACTCCACATCCTTAAACTTATAATATCAGTTAAATAAAGGATGGACAGGAACTAAGAATTACCTGACAATGTAGACTCACCTACTTCATTAATCCTTTTGAATGTGAAGTACTTTGTGATGTGGCACCTCTTTCAGTAGCTAAGGTCATATTTTGAAACCCTTACTTATGGGACTAACATGGAATTTATCAGTCATGACCTCATAAGGTTATTATCAAATTACGTAACCAATGGTATGGAATACCAAGGAGACGACCTACACCAACGGTTGTGATGGTATCTTCCAAATAGACAAATAATATTATCAACCATGCTTAGAAATTCACATTGATAATGGTTAAGCCTCAACATTCCATAAATACTGCAACAACTAGTTGACTCACTGACAAGTGCAACTCCTGACAACAACATCATATTGACAACGCTCTTGAGGAATACATGAACGTATTTTAAGAGACAAATGGAGTACCTCTACATTTGTAGGTAAAACACTCCATTGAAATTTTCACTTGCTTCTTTATTACATAACACATTTATTTGTAGAAGAGATATTATTAGGAATGAAGATATTCGTAGACAGATTCTAGATTTGATCAACAAAGGTCATATCCAACCCAACTCTTCTGCTTGTGAAAGTCAATTCATTCTCTTTCCAAAGAAAGATAGGACTTGGTGCACATTCATCGACTATCGAACTCTCGACAAGATTTCAATGATGAATAGATACCTTCTTCCAAGGATAGAAGAAATCATCTACTATCTTAAAGGTACTAAGTTATTTACTAAGATCGAACACAAGTTGGGATACCATAAAATTTTGATCAATCTCACTCTTATATGTAAAAGTGCTTTCAAAATCAAGGAAATATTGTTTGAATCATTAGTCATTCCTTTTGGCTTTACCAATGCACCTATGACCTTCATGCAATATATGGATGAAATTCTTCGACCTTCCATAGGAACGCGTGTCATTTTATACCTATATGATATCTTGATTTTTAGTTGATCATGGGAATAACATGTCTGATAGTTTAGACTGGTCCTCGACAATCTTCAACAACATCAACTCTATTTGAACATGGGAAAATGCTCATTTATGGTGAACAAAATCAAATATTTGAGGTATGTAATTGACTCTATGGTCATTCATGTCAATCCATACAAAGTACACATCCTCGAAGATTGGCCCATTCCTAAAAACATTGATGAACTAAGAATTTTTCTTGGTTTGGAAAATTTTTATTGAAAATTCCTAGTCGGCTCTAGTCACATAACCTGGAATTTGAATCAATTTACTAAGGGAAATGGGAAAATTATCTTTAAATGGAAATCAACATAACAACAAGATTTTAATCAACTCAAACAAAATATTTGTACGACACCAGTACTTGTGTTACTTGATTTGCATCATCCTCTTGATATTGAGATAGATGCATCAGACTATGCTTTAGGTCCAGTGATCACTCAGTCTGGTCACCCAATCGCTTTTCATTATGAAAATTTCAATTAAATTGTTAGAAGGTATTTGACTTATTAAAAGGAACTATATGCAATTGTGAAATCCCTTAACCAATGGAGACATTACATTATTGGGAAGGAAACAATCATCCTTACTCACCACAATCCTTTATAGTTCACCCTGTCCTAGTCGAAGTTAAAAACAAATAGACAAAACAAGTGGATTAATTGCATGCAACAATTTCAATTGGTAATTAAGTATCGAAAAGGTAAATCCAATCTCACAGCTGATTGTCTCAGTTGACCACATGTTACTCTACCTTTTACAGTGATGAGTGTGCAAGGTTATGACACCACTACTTGGCCTCAATTGTATTCGATATATTGCAACTTTTCTAAAATTTATTGATAGATCTATATCGACCCATCGTCCATTACCGACTACTTCCTTAAAGATACTTTGCTATACAATCTAGGAAAACTTTGTGTATCGACAGTTGAGCATCGACATAAGCCCATTTGGGATGCGCACTACAACAAGACTGCAGAACACTTTTGAGTAGAAAAGACCCTTTCTATCCTCTAAAAGTATTTTTTTTGGATTTCGGTTAAATATGGCGTCAAATGGTAGATTCGATCATGTGTGGTTTGTGCCATTGCTAAATCGATGAATTATTGACAAGGACTGTATATGCCTTTTTTGGTTCCTAGTCAACTATGGGAATCTATTTTTATGGACTACTTGATGGGATATCCTACTACCAAACATCAGCATGACATGATATTACTAGTATTCGACAAACTTTACAAGATGGCTATTCTCATTCCATGCAAGAAGGATATGACAACACAACAGATTTCTTATCTCTTCTTCGAACATGTTTGGAAACATTATGGCTTTTCGAAGACCATCATTTCCAATAGAGATGCCAGATTTTTCATCATATTTTAGAAGACATTGTAGAAATAAATCAACATGAGACTCTCTTTGTTGACAGCTTTATATCCTCATACAGATGGAAAAACAAAAGTTTTGAAGCGCTTGGTAGTACAACTACTTCGTATGTATAACCAAAACCATCGTCGGACATGTGATGAAAGTATTCTACAAATACAACACATTTACAATTGTGTTTAACAAAACTCTACAATAAAGATTTCATTTAATATATGTTGTGGATTTCAACCCTCAACACTTATCGACTTTCTCAGTCGATCGACACAGTCGAATGAAATTAATTTTGACCGACAAAAATTTAAAAGAGAATTGAAGTTTCGAGACTAAATCTACAACATTCAGAAAAAAGCACATGAATTTTGTAATGAGATCATGTGAAAATTAAGGCCTGACACAATAAGTTTCATATCCCTCATTCATTTCAAATTGGGGATCAACTCTTATTGCATCTCAAGAAGGAACACATTACTGGTCCATTTAGAAAGCCGAAGCCTTTGTGATATGGTTTGTACAATATCCTTAAGCAGATTGGAGAAAATAATTTCCAACTCGACATTCCCTCATGATTGGGTATGCATCTAGTATTTAATGTGGATCTAATTAGACCATACCATGCACCAATGTTGGAACAAAACAACTTGCAAGAAAAAAAACCCAAAGACATCTATCTAGATGTCCAAGATCCTCTTCCTTGCAACATCATTATGGGCCAATACATATTCCATACTAGGAAGAACAAAATTCTCTTGCTCAGGTGGCTAAATATGGGAAACTCCTAGCAAAAGGAAAGTTGTACTCTAGTACTAAACTCAATAACATGATTCCTCACTTGTACAAGCAAACAATGGGGACCATTATTCTTAAGGAAGGAGGAATAATCCACATAGCAATGGGCATTGTTTGTCCACTTTGATAGATTCAAAATCGAATTTAACAAGTCTGAACCTAGACATAACCTTGACAGGTTCAACATATCGACATGCATCATCAACACCGGTGATAAACATGACTATGACAGATTGTCTCTTTGTCTTCTAGTCATCTACAATTGTTCAACTTCTGAACTTTTCCAACTTCTTTGTAACTCAATGTAACCAAAAGACAACCCTTGAAGTGTTCTCAACACTCTATATAAACATGTATACTATTCTAATATAGAAAAATATTAATGTAAGTCATACAACAATAATGAAATAACATAGATTGGGTCGAACTCTTCCATTTTGTCTGTGTGTATATGTTTATACATGTGTAGTGTATTTCCTACTTTTCTCATTCTTAATATGCTTATGCCATAACAATACTTGATTCATTCAGTCAAACTATTGTCCCCATTGTGTGTCTAGGAACCCAGGTTACTTAAGACTAGGAAGAGTCCTTAATGATTAGAATTATTCAGTTATCATAGAAAATGTTGTGGAGGAATTTCAATACATGATAATAAAAAATATTTTGAAAAAACCAAAGAAATTACAAAAGAAATGATGGAGAGGATTGAACTATCTAATTTATGAAAAAAATTGCAATCCTCTAGTTAGTTTACCAATCCACTAACAAAATTCCATGTATCCTATAAATCATTGTGGTCTCTATGTATTTCTAGGAGTATCTAACATAATTGGTTGTTTTACCTCCAACATTAAACCTTAAGCATTATTCCTTAATGTTAGGAAGCCATCGTTGGCCATTCTTTATTCATATATTGGTTGTATATATAGAGACATGACAATTTCTCAGGGAAATTACACTAAGAAACTAATTTTTTCTCCTCATGACAATCCTAGCATTGATCATGATGCACCTATTTAGCTAGGAAATGAGGAAAATGAAGAAGGAAATGGTTTACAAATACTTACCCTAAGTCGATTGGTCTTATATAATGAAGAGACTAAGGATTACATGATCAACAACTTTATCATATATCTTATCTCATTCCAGCAACCATTTTTCACATTTTTTAGTTACATCTTGGATCACAATATTCATGAAAACTATTAGGTGGATTCTCTCTCCTTAAAACCAAATATATCGTTTATCCACTTTATACCATAGTGGAATATTCTAGTAAACCTATGGATATTAGTTCTAGAAAAACATTGAATACAAATTCTAAGTGATATCCTTTACAAACAAACACAATGTATTGCCTCATTACACGAACACAATGGTGAACTTGCATGTGAATACAATAATCTAAGAGGAATCTACAATGATCTATGCACTCATCATATTTACAAAAAGGATGAGTCTCAACATATTCAACAACCTCAATGGAGAGTGTATCATACATTATCAAAGATAATGAAAAATAAACTATAGAAATTGCTCAATGTTACTTTCACTTATCCTATTTTTGACAATTAATGATACACTACATTGGATGTCCCACTTATTGAAACTTCAAATAATTTTTCATCAGTTGAGGCCACTAGTAAAATAGTTGGTCATATAAATGTATTTTTTATAGTAGTAGTACACTTTCGGAAAGAATTATCTCTTTTCAATTTTTTTCAACATAGATTATTGTCACCCACTTAACACCAAAAATATGAAATCAAAGAGATGACTAATCAAAAGAAAATATTTTCCTCTAAGAATCAATACTTCTTTACGTTAGGAATATTCATTAGTGGGATATGTAGAAATTGGAAAGAAGAATTGCAACTACATCTTTGGCGGATGTAACTGACTAAGTGGATGGAAATTGGATCTTCCTTTTTGGCTTACTATCCTACATTCATTACAAAATTAAATAATTCATGTAGGAATCATACTATGTGTTATCCTATCTCATGGAGGTCTCATGCTACTTGTGTTTCGATATGAAGTGAGGTATAAAAAATGATTTCTATCTAGAAGACATCGTCTAAAATTAGTCTACATATAATAATAAGTATTGCATAAAGACTGACCAAATGAAAAGGATCATACTAGTCATTATACTACTACATAGGGAGGAAACATGTCGGATATGATTTCACAGAAAAAGATATAAATTTGTTCCCTATAAGGAAAATAAAGAACATGAAATATGTCTTTGTAGTAGTGAGGGATTGAACAAGTGTTCCTTTGTTGTAAGTCTACAACTTGAAAACTCTAGATATCACACTTCCATTAGTTGAGCCACAACATTGGTTCACACAAAATATTATAACCCACAATTCTGTTATAATAATAAACCCATAGTTACCTACCATAGACATTAATTATCTCCATTTTTGTCTTATTTGCCTAGTTTCCATATTCCACTCTATGCAAGTTGTCCTTCACATGTCCAAGATTGTCAAACTTGCTAAAATTGAGTCATGGAATGCTTGGGAAACCTCTTGGAATCATTTCTTCCTTATTTCTGGCCTCCTTAGTGCATATCTTCTTTCTCTGCTTTATTACTTTCTTTTACTGAGTTTTAAGGCAATTGGGAAAGTTTAACTAGGTGAAGTTAACTTGTTTTTTGTCCCCATCATCCTCCACACTTTTCTCCTAATAAAAGCATGTATGAGTTGTCCTTCCATCAACTATTAGCTTGCCTGATTTATTTTTCCAATTCGTGAACTCCAAGACAGATTTGGAAGCTGCTTTATGCACCTATGGGGAATTTGCTTAGATTTAGTAAGCCCGATTTTGACCAATTCAAATGGAATCCAAATGCATTCGAATCTATCCTGTAATTATTTATTGTGGTAGCCTATGACTTCGTAAGGTTGTCCATTGTACACTTGTTCAATATAGATTAGTGCTCTGCTCCATATTCAGTCTCCTTTCTGTGTAATTTGCATGTGTAATTGGGAATTTTTGTGAGTGTAATTGTTCTAACACCTGGTTTCAATTTCCACATGGTATTAGATCCTTTGTAGATCAATTTATATCCTTCCAATTTGTTATTGCAGGTTTGACATCATTGATTGGTAGCATTCTGCTGATTGAAGTGACAATTTCTGAGCTATGGATAAATCTCAGAAGATCATCTTGACTCCATTTAATTTCTTTGAATCGAAAGTAGAGATGGAGATACTATTGAGAGAAAAATGACTCTATATAGTGACTATGGAAACAGAAGCAGAGCCCAATGAAACTGCAGAGAAAACTAAATGGCACAATAGGAGGGATGAGGCCTATGGTCTCCTGTGTCTGAGCATATCCAGAGACCTCATTTTCCATCTTGATGGATTGAAATCAGCAAATGAATTATGGGAGAATCTTGTTGAGATTTTTGGTAAACTAGATGAGATGAGAGGACATCAAGTCAAGAATGAATTGATATCTTTGAGTACCAGCATATTTGAATCCCTACAACTCTATTTTTCCAAGTTTAAAGCCCTTATTTTGCAGCTAAAATAGTGTGGAATCAAAAAAAAGGAGGAGCAACTAGTTTTGGCCATACTCTCGAATCTTGGACCTCACTATTCAATGTTTGTTTCGACCTTCCATGCCACCAAGTTGATATCTCGAGCTTGGAAGATTCCTACACTTGCAGAGTTCATGGAATCTCTCACACAAGAACAAGATAAATTGGTGATGATGGGCACCATCAAACCTTCCAAAGACCAAGCTATGGTTGTTGGAGATTTGAGGGTGGATTCAAAAGGAAAGAAGAAATATAAGAAGCCACCTGAGCAAAAGAGAGACATGAAAAAGTCTCTAGAGTAACCCCAAGGTTCCAAGAACAACCCCCAAAAAGAATAAGAACAAAGGAGAAATGAGCAAGTGCACATGCTGCAGTGAGGGCAATCATCCTAAAAGCTCGTGCATGAAGAAGAATATTGACATGCTGACCCAACTCCTGGAGAAGAATGGCATCTCCCTTCCTGATAGCTCAAAGAAGATGAAAGGAGGATCAAATTCAGAATACAGAGAGAGAGTTCATGCATTGGTTGCTGGCACATCAAGCTCACCTAGTTTCATCATTGATTTTGGAGCTTCAAGACATATGGTTTCAACCAAGGAGGCATTCACCTCACTTGACATGTTGAAAGGTCCACCAATAGTGCTGGGAGATGACTCTCTCACTGAAATTTTGGGCAAAGGGAGGATTGATCTTGACCATGGTAAGTTCAGCAATGTATTGTATGTTCTAGGTCTTGCCTCTAACCTCTTATTAGTGTATTAGATGACCCAGACAGGGTCTCAATAGAAAGTCATATTCTCCCCTGATGAATTTGAGATCATAGAGATCTCAAGTGGTAAATTCATTGAAAAAGGAGTTGCAAATCACACTTCAAAGGTATAAATGTTCTCACATTCCCTACCCTACTAAAAACCCCTCTGCTCTTCTGATTCATGCTAATGAGCCAAGCAAGCTTTGGCATGAAATATTTGGCCACCTTAACTATAAGTATATTTCTAATATTAGTGAAAAATAAATGGTCATAGGGTTACCAAGGATTAAGTTTTCCAAAGGAGTCTGTCAAGGTTGCATATTCGGAAAACACCCAGAACATAAATTTGAGAAAGCTAGTCATGAGAGAACATCTGCACCTCTTGAGTTGATCCACAGTGATGTTTATGGCCCGTTTCCTCATATGCCAATGAGTTAGGACAAATATGCATTGACATTCATAGATGAATTTTCCAGGTATTGCTGGGCTTACTTCCTGAAACACAAGTCTGAAGTTTTTGGCCTCTTCAAAGTCTTTAAGGCTTTGGATGAAAACCAGTCTGGGAGGAAACTCAAGGTCCTCAGATCTAACAATGTTGGTGAGTATGTCAAGTCTAAGTTCATTCAATTTTTTGTAGATGCAGGTATTCAGATGCAGCATTCTATCCCTTACACAGCATAACAAATTGGTGTTGTTGAGAGAAAGAACATATCACTGAAAGAGATGGCAACCTACATGATGGAGGCTAATACTTTGCCACCAAAGTTTTGGGATGAAGCTATAAACTGTGCAGCCTATATTCAGAAGAGGGTGCCTCATAAACAACTTGATGGTATGACTCCTTTCGAAGCATGAAGTGGGCACAAGCCAGATGTGACCCATTTTAGGATTTTTTGCTCAAGGGCTTGGGCTAGAATTCCAACAGAAAAGAGGAAGGCTTTTCATCCCCAAATACAAAAGTGTATATTTTTTGGGTACTCATAAGATTCAAAAGGGTACAAGCTGATCAATTTGAGCACAAAAAAATCCTTCATTGAAAGGAGTGTTCAGTTCCAAGAAGAGCCTTTAGCAGTGGTTGAAGTTGGAGAGTCTTCTTCACCACTAGAACCACTTAATTTAAGTGAAGAGATAAATGAGTTTGCTGATTCTGATATGTTTGATAATGATGATTTAAATGTGGATCCTAACAGTCCTACAAGACCAAAATGGGTAGCAAAGACCATTCATGCAGCTGGGGAACTAGCTGGAAATCCTAGTGATCCTAGAAGGACTAGATCTCAGTTTGAGAGTGCCGTGTGTATGAAAAAGCCTTTGTTTGTAGAGAAATGCTATATGATGGTTGAATCAGACCCACAGACATATGAATATGCAGCACATGATCCAATATGGAAAACAACCATAAAAGAAGAATTCAACTCACTCCAGAAGAACAACACTTGGGAGTTGGTTGATCTTCCCTAAGGGAGGAAGCTAGTTCAATGTAAGTGGGTTTTCAAAACTAAGTTTGCTGCTAATGAATCACCTTTGAATTATAAGGCAAGATTGGTAGACAAGGGCTACTCAAAGGTACATGGCATATACTACAATGAGACCTTTGCACCAGTGGCAAAGATGGACTCCATCAGGCTAGCCTTAGCCATTGCAGCTTTGAAGCAGTGGGAGGTACATCACATGGATGTGAAGTGTGCCTTCCTAAATGGATATATTACTGAAGATATTTACATGAATCAACCTCCATTATTTTTTACTAATCCATCTCTTGTGTGCAGGCTAAAGAAATCATTGTATGGGCTTAAACAAGCCCCCAGGGCTTGGTATACCAAGATTGATGGCTTTTTGTTGTCATTGAGTTTTGCTTGATGTAAGTATGATCCTAATGTTTATTTGAAGCTGATTCATGGTTATTTTATGATTCTTGTCTTGTATGTGGATGGCCTTCTCATTATAGAAAGCTCAAAGGATGAAATTGCATCCTTGAAGGATGCAATGAACCATGCATTTTCTATGACTGATTTGGGGTTATTGAGCCAATTCTTGGGTCTCGAGATTGCTCAAACCAAACATCGAATAAAAGTACATCAGTCCAAGTATGATTTGGATTTTCTGAACAAGTTCAACATGAAATATTGCAAGCCAAGCAAGACTCCCTTCCTTTCAGGAGTTAAGCTTGAAGAAGCAGGTTCTTCACCTATGGTAAATAATACACTATATATGCAACTGATTGGGTGTTTGCTATACCTTACACATACTCGACCTAATATTTATTATGCAGTAAGTGTGGCTTCAAGATACATGGATCAGCCTCATGAGATCCATTGGAGAGTAGCCAAAAGGATCTTTAACTTTGTTCAGGGAAAAAGGACTCATGGGATCTTCTACAAAGCTAAATCTGATCTCGACTTGATTGGGTTTACTGACAGTGATTGGGTAGGTGACAAAAAATATCAAAAGTCAACATCAAGATATGTGTTCATGATTACTGAAGGACCAATCAGCTGGTCAAGCAAGAAACAAAGTGCCATTGCACTCTCATCTATAGAAGCAGAGTACAGAGGAGTTGTAAATGCAGCAACTCAATGTTTATGGTTGTAGGGGTTACCTGATGAGTGTGGCTTCAAATCAGAATACTCAACTTCTATCTATGGTGATAATCAGAGTACCATTCAAATCTGCAAGATCCATTTCAAAGACAAAGAACCAAACACATTGAGATCCATATGCACTACATCAGACAACTTGTGCATGATGGCACCATTCACCTACTCTTCTGTTCATTTTCAAAACAAGTAGCAGACATATTCACCAAATTTTTTTGTGAGAAGATATTCAAAAATATCAAATCACTACTAGGGATTTTTGATCATGCTGTGAAGCATGATTGATGACAAGATTTTCAAATTTTGTTTTACTGTCCATGTTTAAGGGAGGATTTTTCCCACTGGGTTTTTGCCTCTTTCCTTGGTTAAATGGACATGCAGTATGTAAAGGGTGACTAAGCCTTGTTGGTAGGCCCTATAATTTTCTGATATTTTACTCATTCAGGCTTAAGGGGGGGTGTTAGAATAATCAACCCATAGTTAGATACCTTAGACATTAATTATCTCCATTTTTGTCTTATTTGCCTAGTTTCCATATTCCACTCTATGCAAGTTTTCCTCCACATGTCCAAGATGGTAAAAATTGATAAAACTAAGTCATGGAGCACTTGGGAAACCTCTTGGAATCATTTCTACTTTATTCCTAGCCTCCCTAGCGCATATATACTTTTCTGCTTTATTGCCTGCTTTTACTGAGTTTTAAGGAAATTGGAAAAGTTTGACTAGGTGAAGTTAACTTGTTTTTTGTCCCCATCATCCTCCACTCTTTTCTCCAAATAAAAGCATGCATGAGTTGTCCTTTCATCCCCTATTAGCTTGCCTAATTTATTTTTCTAATTCGTGAACTCCTAGACAGATTTGGAAGCTGCTTATGCACTTATGGGGGATTTGATTAGATTTAGTAATCCTGCTTTTTACCAATTCAAATGGCATCCCAATGCATTCGAATCTCTCCTATAATTATTTATTGTGGTAGCCTATGAATTCACAAGGTTTTCCATTGTACACTTGTTCAATATAGATTAGTGCTCTGCTCCATATTCAGTCTCTATTCGATAGTTATAAGAGCACAAACACTTTGAAGTGTCTTTTGAGGGAGATTCAAGCAATGAAAATTGTAAGTGCACAAGCATCACTTGCAAGAAAGTGGATAGTGGATTCGATGCCATAAATGAATGGTTACAAGTGGTAAAATAACTACTCATGGAAAATTAACATTTGTTATAATTCAATGAAATGTTGTAAAGTATAATTTCATCATTCATGTTGGTTAAATATTGATGGATAGAAACACAATATTATAATGAATATTGAAATTATAATGAAATCAGTTGTTTCCAAATACCTTAGCACAATTTATTCAAACTAACCCCCTATAGGACATTGTATATATATTTCTTATGAACAGGATGTCTAGAAATAGTGTAGCTGGCTTAATCCTTCCCTATATGTGAATTGTCTATTGTATCACATTGAGATTAGGATCATCTTTATGCCACTTAAAGGAGGAGGGTGTCCAACTAGAGGATTTTCTATTATTTTCTTGAGAACAAATAACTGTAAATTGCTTAGTGCAGAATCTATATTTTACATGTGTGAGTTCAATATTCATTGAATAGGGTTGTATGTATTCACTTAATGTTCTCAAACTATTTGTTTGAGTTAGAGTGATCTATGAATCTCTAACACCTAGTTGGAGACTCGAGTACACATAATCCTTTGAGAATATCTCTATAGTCAAGTAGAGGTTGTGGTAGTTTTTGCATTTCTTATTGGAGTTTTTTCATTATTTTTAAGAACATGCTTTAGGAGCACACTACAAGAATTGGCTATAGGATTTCCCATGACTTCTCCCATGTAAAGAGAATGTGTTTAGATACGGGAATCATACAAAGTTATGCACACTACAAGAACTATAAACAATGCTACTAAACCGTATATAGTTCTACGAGAATTCCTATAGGTTGTAGGTAAAAAAAATTGGACATTTTTTTTGAATGTGAGGACATAGTTTGTGCCCAACGATGATTTTTGGCTTAAGGTGAAAAAACACAACATGCATAATGTATAAGAAGGTTATTTATATCCACGAATGAGTTGGAATCTAGTTGAATAAAAAAGGGGCGACATCCATAATTACTAGAAAATTTCCCACATAATAGCCTCACATTATAAATGAATAGGTTGTCCCTACCAACTAATTTCCTATCTAAATTGTGCTTAGTGCCAACCAAATTGGATGGAATTTGGATGGTAATATTATGTGTGTGTTGAGAGTAACATATGAATGGGACATGAGAATCATGAATATTATCAAAAGAAAAGACCGCACATTAGGAAATATTATTCAAATTTCGGCCCAGTCGAGATCCCCATCCCAAAACTGTAAATCCAACTCATATTAATTAAACAAATTGACACCAAGATTAAATCATGAACTATACAAATGAAAATTAATTCAACATTGAATTTTATGTGTGAAGTGGATTTTACCTTAGATATGAAATTTGCAGAAGGTGGAGAAGGTACGATATTTTATAATAATATGGGGAAGACAATGAAGTATTTAGAAGATGTGTATTTGAATATAGCTGAAGTTTGAAACGAAATTTCTTTTAGACTGTTAAAACACATTTTGTATATGTGAAGTACATTGTGACTGTAGTTCTGGATATTTTTGTGACAGGTGATGTGAATGTTGTGCATTAATCAGAATGATTGTATGTTGAAAGAAGATAAGAGGAGTACATATATTGGTTTTAATTATAGGAAACATAACCAAAAGAACCAATTCATTGTCAAAAGTCCTATAATGAAAAGAATTATAGAAAATCATATTGGTAAAAATTGAAGTGGAAAGATGAATGATAGAGGATTAAAGAGATGTGGATTCGATGATTGTATTTTTTGTTCATAACATGAGTATTTGTTTGAGATAATTTTTGAATATGTAATAACTATGTGAACAAAAGAGAAGCAATGTTACAACTTTGTGACAATATATTGCAACTTTATATATTTTATTAGAGTGGCGGGGTGGTGCTTGGGAAGGACCGGTGTCCTTGGAAGAGACATGCGTGCTGGTTACAAATTGGATCCTATTGTAAATTGATGATTGAAATTTTTTAACTCAGTTCTTACATTGAAGGTTCGTTCCTTCACCATGACAAAAGGTGGTGGTTTCACAATTGATTTTGGTGCTTAAGAGGATTGGTATCCTTATCCATTTGACAAGTTGATGTTTGGTTTATAAGTTGGTTCTTAAAAAGGATTAGTGTCCTCACAAATTGGTGGCTGAAAAGTTGGTGACTACACATTGTAAGTTAGAGCTCCCAAAGCATTGTAACAAACTAAAGTTTTATTATTGAACAATTTCATAAGTCGTCTTCTCCTTATTTGGGTTTCTACTACAGATAATTGTCTCATGTGCTTTGTTTTATGTGTTGTTGATGATGATTTGTAATATGTTATGGCTAATTATATGATGAAAGTTCAAATTTGTTGTGTCTAATTTTTTGAAGTCAAATTGAGTATAATTTGTCCAGTACTAATTCACCTACCCCCCTATCAACACTGCTAAATATTCTAAAAATTGGTATCAGAGCGGGTTCTTTTATGAATAGTTTGACAACTAGAAGATAGGTCCCTATAGCACTCATTGATATACTTGAATGTCTCTCAACAAAGAGGGCACCATGATTTGATGGATCCATTTATGATTTCTAGAGAATAAGAATAGAATTCCTTTTGTAGTCACTTGAAATTGATATTTTCCAGGAAATTGAGAATGGTTATACAATTCCAAAGACTCCACCAATAGATGCATCAAGAAAATTTTTAAGAATCGCCCTTAAAATCATATGTATAATAAATGGGAGAATGATCATCATACATGGAAACTTTTGAATTATATTTTATCAATAATATAATGTATATATAATTTTTTGGTGAATCTTTCGTTGAATTATATAACTGTCTAAAATTTAGGTGAATCTTTAGTAAAACTATATTGTAATATTGTGGTGAAGCATTCATGAAATTATATAATTTTGTAAAAGAATCAAAGAAAATTTAAGATAATGATAAAAACTTGTAAAATCTTAGTGAATCCTTACACAATGAAAAGAAAATTAAAACAAAGAGAAAAGAAAGAGAAGATTTATAAAAGAGAATCATGTTGACAATCCCACAATCCCCTTGATAGTAAGAAAACAACTCTAACTATACTCTATAATGTCCCACAAACCTACTCTTTCTCAGATACATGAGCCTCAAATTCTCTAGCATACCATCATCTATTAGGAATCCTTGGTAGATTGTTACGTCTCTCCTATGTTCAAATTAATAAAGTGTTGAAATTTCTTGAGCTTATGAAGCTCATAAATCAATATTAAAATGTGTGCCTATATTCCCAATACTAAAATTTCTTAGGTTTAAAAAGATCATCACTTCAGGATATATCCAATCCTGAAGCTCATAAATTTTTAATCTAATTAGTAGTAATAGTTATTTTATCCTTATCAATTTAGATTATGTTTTATAGCATAGAATAATGATCTACCATGTTGTAATTTGACAACTTGAATAAATTCAATGTTTTGGACCTTCACAACTTGTAAAACTTCAAATTTTGGACCTTGGGCATGCATGATGATGCTAATGATTCGAAAATATCCAATATTATTAAGTTATCTCTTATTTTAATTTCAGAATATCATATTTTTTTATCAGTAAGAGAGAGAGACAATCCTTCTATTGCATAGTATAAAAAAAAAAGATACATATTTGGGGTTCACTTAAAAAATAGGGAGTTAAGCAATGGCCATGGAACCACCTGAGAGAGGTATGCAAAATGATCCATACCTAGAATCTAACCATAACTATTTCTTCCCAACCTTTGAATGTTGGCAGCATGATACAGCTTAATAAATTAACTAAAAAGGAGCGGTTTAGAGATATCATGAAAAAAAACAAGACTGAGAAAGGCTCCTAGAACCTCCTAGAGGATTCAAACTCATCCTCCATAGCCTTGTTGGTGTTGGCATTCTTGCCATATTTTTTCGGTTCTATTGAAGGGACACTTAAAGAGAGGCCTGAAGTCTTTCATGTGATTCAACCCTTTTTTAGCATCCTCCTTGAAGGTGCTGATTGTGAGGTTCAAGTAATCCCCAAATATTTGCTATTCACTCACGGACCTGGCCAAGATAAATTTCAGCCTCCAGTAGTCGGATATAGTGACTTCATGCCCCAATTTGAGTCTAAATTCTCCATAAATAGATTCCTCCATGGTTGAGATGGATTTACAAATGTGAGCACAATATTCCTTGTAGAAGAGATCCTCCCATTCAGTCTCTTGGTCTCCTTCGCCCCCCAAATAAATCACAAAGAAGAAGAGAGTACGCTTGGTGTGCTTGTTGTTGTCTGAGGCGTTCACCAAGGAGAGAGTGTGCTAAAGAAGACTGTTGTTGGAGCCCATGTGCTAAGGTTTAAAACTAGAACCAACATGTTGAAAAATTCACTTCCTTACTCTATTAGCTGACTCGAACTATGGATCACCATTTTTATAGCCTAGTTTTTAGAAGTGACGCATCGTCCAATGGTCTTCAAACCAAATGAAATGGATTATATAGTAGGGCCCATGACTGCTTGATTGATGGAGAAAAAATGTGATGTTAAACATGGTGCATCTTGTGTGTATCTGAAGGGAAGAGGGTGGAGAATCACTCACAGCACTCCAAGGAAACATAGTTATTTTTAACAGAATCATAGGAAGGTTTAGAGCCAGAGTAATGAGCATCGCAGTCGAAACCTCCATTAGAATTGGCATGTGAGAGATGTGATCACACATTTGGAGGACCAATGTATATAGTTTAAGCATGGAGGTGGGAGGGGGTTGGGTTTCTATCTACCACAACACATGGCCACTCCTCTCCTTGTTAGTTGTCCTTTCTTCTCCATCTATCCTCGGTCTCTTGAACACTCGCATCTGGGATTTGAAATTTCATATTTGATATTTATGCAATAAATTAGTTTTATTTCAATGTTTGGTCATTCATATTTTTAGTGAATTCTAATTTTATATCATCATCCCAATCCACCATCGCTAGAAGAATTTGGGAGTTTTATCTTGCCATTCTATCATGCATTCCCCATCCTTTCCATTCCCTCATTTCATACATTCACTCCTATTCTTTTTATTCCCCAATAAGAAAATGAAAGCAACATCATTTCTTTTTAGATATTTTCATTTCCATAGCTATTTCCAAAGTGAGACATATCAATGTTCTACTTTTTGTGAAGATATTTGCAAGCCCAAGTCATGTGAATTAAGAATCCCAAGTTGTTTGAGATGAACTTTGGCTAGTTCAATGGCTCAATATAATTTACATTTAAGATACCATCCTGATTTTACCATGCATCTCTTTAATGGAGTTCATTGAAGCTTGCCTTGACACAATGACTGGGAGTAGTAATAGGATGACAAATGGAATTAAAAATGGTGATAATTAGATGGTCATGATATTTAAAATTACAATTATGTTTATGGATAATCATACACAATACGATGAAAATGATATGTTTGTGTTCAACTTACTTTAAGAAAAATGTATAAATAAATTTAATTACATTGAATCTTTATTTGCCAATCCTTGCTAACTCACTCAATTAAGATGTGGGTTTTCTTTGCAAGGTGACCCAAGTTTAATGCCATTAGGGTTGACTTAGTTAGGAGGAGAGACCAACAAAATCTTATTTTTAGTTTATATATATATATATATATATATATATATATATATATATAT
>LPNX010134535.1:604292-733664 GCA_001517045.1 Pseudotsuga menziesii
TAGAAAAGTGTTTAGAAGAAGCAGGTTGTGCTGGTACAATATTAGCTGGGATATTTAAAATCATCCTAATTTATTCATATGATATTTTTCTTATGGAAAGGTGTCCTTCTCATCTCGATAATCAATTAAGAATTATTAAATATTTTTAATCTAACATTGGTATGATTGTTAACACCGAGAAGGAAAAAATCATGATTATAAAGTCTAAGAAAGACACCTATGCAAGTTTTATTTTTGATAATATAAATATAGAGGAAGTTACTTCCTACAATTATCTATAATATCCCTTGTTAATAAATGATCCCAAAGTGCTCAAATTAACCAAATTTCAACTTGTAGTATATGGATACAACTGATTCTAAACTCCAATTACTTTCAAGCTTGGTGAGGAAGGCCATGAAGGGTTATGGGACACATTAACACATATATATATGGAATATAATAGACTGATATACCGAACCATGGTATTCAATTTGCAAGTGAAAAATTTTTGGGGTAAGACTAGTCAATTTTGGAGGTGGAAATCCCCCCTAGATCCTGGAACAAATCTCTTCAAAAAACTGTACAACCTTCACTAATGGTTGGTATGAGAATTTTATCTGGTATAATACATTAATTAAATTATATTTTCATCATTATATGTGGTTTTTTTATTCGAATAGGTATCCCAGAGAACTCAGGAAATTTTCTAGTAATTTTGAGGATCAAACCCCCAACAGTAGATGGTTCCAAATAGCTCCAAATGCTATAAAATTGTACGATAATGTGTATGGATTATTTTAATACATGAAAATGGTGTTTATAGGTTTCTTTAAACCATCAAATTAATTCTGAAACTCACTTCGGCAATCTAGTAAATGTATGGAATTTTACGAGCAATTTGGGGTTGTGATTCCCCCATAATAAATACTGAAAAATGGCTTCCCAAATCTACTCAATAAAACTAGAATTTATGAATGGAATATGGTGAAATATAAATTCCATCAATATTACCTCATATTCATTACCATTATACTTTTAATTTCTTATATAACTCCCTTAAATCATATGCAAAAAGAGTAGTTTCAACCTTGGGAAAATGATAGGAAATCTTCTCCAAATGCTATGAAACTCAACAGAATGAATCCAAATTATTATGTAGTGAACATTAAACTCATATAATACATCAATAAAATTTCCTTAATCCATAAACCATCAGTATTTTACTTATCCATTCAAATCTATCAACATTACATTGGTTCACAACAAGGTAGTGGGGAAATGACATTGTTTCTTCATTGTTTAACATTTATACATGAAATATTTTGGGAATTTTGACCTGAGATTATTATGAAATTTAAATAAATAAATAAAATTCCATTATTCCATAAACCATCATTATTTTACTTATCAATTCTAATCTATCAACACTGCATTGGTTCACAACAAGGTAGTGGGGAAATGTCATTGTTTCTTCATTGTTTAACATTTATACATGAAACATTTTGGTATTTCAACCTGAGAGTCTATGAAATTGAAATATAGATAATTTCCATCAAAAAATAAAATAATGGGCCATTATAATATCCCCCAAAGAGATCAATAGCTCACTAAGTGTGCCTCAATCCATAGAGCAAGAATATGATGAGAAAAATTGGAATAGATGGAATAACAAGTTGTTCTTGAAGTGTCCACGAGCTTCCATTTAGATTTAAGCTAGATCTTATGTCTCCATTAAATCTCCATTAAATGCCTGAGTGGCCTCTCTAAACACCAACTTGGGTGGGAATCTTTCACCCTCGAAATTGGCTAAGCCAAGAAACTAGTCATCCACTGGCTCTTTCTCTTCACATATGAAAATTTCTCAAATGATAAAAATATTCCTTCATTATTTTTTCTTGAAATTTATAGATACTTCCATCTCTATATGGGTCTAATTTATTCCAATATATTCATTCCAACTCTAGTTGGGAGGAGATTCCAAACAATGCCACTTGTACAACAATTCCTAGCATCCCACTTCCACCAAATCACATATGGAAGCATCTTAGCTTCCCTAACTCCCATTAATCCAATTAGATCCCTCTTGGAGATATTTTTATCCCTAATATGTCATATATTTCATATTTCAGACTTCATATGTGATTTCTATCATACGTTTCATAGTGTCTTCGTCATTATTGTCATAGAGCTAAGGAATATACTCCAAGTGTCGCAATAGCTCCAAAATGTGTCTTCCTATTCCATGGTAGTTACTCTTCCACTCCAGTTAGACCTTAATTGATTCATTACAACTATATTGACCTTCCAACTAGTCCCAATACCCTTTTTCTTCTTATGGACTCGAAATGACAAGAGGAAGATGCCATGTGGCATAAGGAATCTAGCTTCTATGGGTCCCACATCCTCCATGTGTCTTCGTGATCAATTTACACTTTGATTTTCCCTTGTATTTATTTATTTATATCATTTATTAAATATTTATTCCATTCTAATTTTAAAACATCATTTATTTCCCTCCTTATCCCAAATCCCAAAGCTTCCACCCCCAACCTAAGAAACTAGTAATTTTCCTCCTTGGCAATTATTTGACCCTTAGCATCAATTTGACAAACTCTCTTGAATATGGAAAATGTTATTAGGCCATTGTGACCCAATGCAAAATTTGGGACATGACAAATCCTCCCTTCCCAATATTTATTGTCCTCAAGCAATTTCAAATATGGGTGTTAAAGAACCTGCTTTTTGTATGATTCTTTGAAGTTGCCACTTTTTTGCCCAACTTTGAGTCTTTGAGATTCCATGAATATTTTAGAGAGGGACCACCATGATTGATTCTGCAATACTCTAATTAAAATAAATTTATTAATTGGGGAATCCATCTCCCATACTGCTTAGTTCCCAAAAATTTGAAATCAATGGGACTAAAAACTATCTCGAGGTAACATTGCTTGTATTGCACTCCAACAATTAAGCCTGCTCTCCAACTCATACCATTAGGAAAGAGAATTATGGGATCCCATTTTCTTGTATGAATTCTTCCAAACATCATGAGTACATAATATATCATCAAAGTACATAAAACCAAAATAAAAATGTACATCAAGGAGGTGCCTCATCAAAAAATCATGAAAGTTCCTATACCTCCAAGTAAGTAGAACACCATTTTCCAAGTGCATACAAGCTTCAAGTGATTAATCAAATATGCTCCAATGACATAGGTTAGTATCCCATGTACTATAATTCTGCTCCAAAAGGATGTGATATGCATTCAAATATTCATCCATGTATTCTTTCATCCAAGAAGTGAATGAATAATCTCCACTAAAATATGAACCAAATAATGAGCAAAAAAATGAGACTTCAAATGACTCAAAGAAGTCTCTCCCATAAATCCATGAATATTTATATCATCATGAAATAACAAAGGATTTTTCTGCCTATAATAATTTTCTTCAATCATATATCTCTTCACCCAAGTATGTGATTAAGTTCCTCCAACATCCAATGGACTAGTCAAGGAACAAGGAAAATCATGAGTCTCCAAGTGACTCAAATGAATACCATTGGTGCATCCATGTAGATGTGTATCATCATAATGTAATGTAACAAATAATGATGCTGCAAATGTGAATAACAATGTGCTCCAACTATGTCATCATAAAATGTAAATCTAGGAGTTCCATACTCTTCATGTGGCACCATAAAAAAGAACCCTTTCACCCATACTTCATTGAGACTAATGTTGCAAAACATGGAATTGTAGGATGTAGGAGAATGAACTAACTCATCCAAATGATAAAAAAGTGTTTAAATTCCATCATGGAAAGGATCCAAATGGGTATTATCATGCAGATCCTTCAAAAGTGTGAAACCTTTTCCATAGATTGGTTCCAATGTAGAGGAATCATGATCTTATTTAGAAATTGCATGACCTTCATCAAGAGACAACTCAAGTTCCTCTTCCACCACATCAACTGTTTGGACCCATTCAAGTTCATCCTCAAACAAATAAATCACATTCAAATTTCCACATTTCTCATGATTCTCCATGTCATGAGAATCCTCCAAACAATCTACCATTTGACAATCTGAAACAGAGGAAGAAAAACAAGTATCTTGCAACTTTTCAAGAAGTTGTTCATTTTGAATTGTCAGCCTATGAATATCCCCATTATTCTTCAAGTATGAATCCTATAAAAATTCATTAATCTCAAACAAATGGTTTCTATAAAAAAAAAAGACATGAAATTACCTTTGATGTGGCACATTGCTCTTTGAATCTTCTCCGTGTATTCAAGGAAGGATGTTTCCTCCAATGAAGTAGCTCTCAAACAAGAATTTGACACTAATTCTTGAGTGTCATGGAGTATGCTAAGGGACTCTTGGATCTTATTTTCATTAATATTTAAGGACCCATCAAGAAATTGAGGCTCTTGCAAATGAACCTCCTCATCTTCTTCCTTCTTTCTTGGACCAACTCCATGAAGCTCAAGTGGTGAAGGGGAAGTTGATATTTTTTCTTCTTCAACTTATACAAGGCCTTAATTTTAATTTTTAATGGAATTTTCACTTGCATAAATACTTTCAAAAGTGGTCTCGATGTCACCAACATAGAGGTGTGAGCACCCATCAGTAGGTATTGCTTCATAGCTCAAGCATCCATAAGTAGGTGCTCTTTCTTTCATTTCCAATGTATAATGTGTCTCGATATGATCTTCAATATTTTAACTAGAAACTTCTTCATACTCATGTGATGTCTCGTCATATTTTTCAAAGTAATTTGGGAGTGACTTTAAATCCTCTTGATGTAATTCTTCTTCTGCTTCGCCTATTTCAGAACTAGGTGGTTCAAGGGTCTCCTCCTTTTGCTCCTTCAAGCATGTTGGTGCATTTTTCCCCTTGGTTTTCTTAAGATCAATATATTTTTGTTGATGTATATGTAACTTCGGAATGTATTCTTCTATGTATTTCATATATTGTAACCCGATGTTTATTCCGGGATGCTTCTATTATGTATTTGCGTCATGAGGTCATGCCCCGATGTTCCGATCGGGAGGATTAATAATGTAAATAAGTCATATCAAGTCATTAGGTAAGTCCCCACAGTTATGGGAAACTTGAGTTATTATACACTAATTAAGGTGTAGGCTCGAGTAGTAATTATTAGGTTGAGCCTACGTGTGAAAAGGCAATTCAAGTGAACGGATGAATATAAATAGAGAGTGAGAATCTCTCTATTTATCACTTGTGAATTACATCACTTGCTCTCTCAAGTGTGGCGCACCTTTGGAGAAGGAAATACTTTGGCTTGACAGAAGGTAGAAGGCTGCTGTTGTGTTGGGAGGGCATCTTACTGTTTTGGGTTTCACATCTTATGGTGATACTATCTTAGAGGAAGTTGAGGGGGTTTCTCCATTTATGGTTTCCCCTATCAAAACTCTTTGTGTCTCTTGTCTCATGTGATGTGCTTATGTTATTGTTGTGCTTGTTATTCTCTCAGTGAAAAGATCCTAACATAATGCTAGCTTAAATGTTGAAAAACTAACATGGTATCAGAGCTAACCTGAGAAGAAGACATTGTGCAGCTACAGGAACTAGGTCTTCCTAGTTTGTGGATATTCCTCCACATACTTTCAGCAAAAGTATGCTAGGATTACTCTCCATTGAAGGGTGCATTTTTCTGTCGATGCAGAACTCAATTTCAAGCATTTTCAGTTTCGATGTGGAAATTAGGGCTTTCTTCAGAAGAGGAATTTTTGAGTGAGACCAGAATAGGATTTTTCTCCTCATAAAAACCGAAGTTTAGAGACCTGGATCAAGAAATTTGGTTGGGTGAAACTCCAGGAAAGTCAAACCCTAGTTTGACCCTGAGCTAGGAGAAACCCTAAATACTAAAACTGCTAAGTTTTGTTACAGTCACTATATTATGAGATTGGAGACGTATTAGAAGCTTAAAATTGTAGGGGATGAATATAAAATCCATATGAACACTGTGTCCAAAAATCAGCCTCATATTCGCTACATTCTGGGAGATATGATCTCTCCAAGTTAGGGTTCCAACCTCTTCCAGAATTCATCCATAAACAGGACACCTGGGGAGAATTGAAATATCTTGGGCTACTGAGGTCAAAATGGAATTCCTGAAGATTTTCTAGAAAGGGAATTGACTTTAATTTCTATGGTCCAAAGATAAGACTCAGAAGATGAACCAATGACACGTGGCATGCCATACAACTTCACTATTCGGAGCAGTCCTGTAACAGGTCACCTTGGGAAAAGGGTCATAAATCCCAAATGGTGAAACTAATTCTGATGAAACCTACGGTTTTGGATCAAGTAAATGCGAGGTTACCTCAGTGAGAAATTTCAGACATAGAGGATGTGTAATTTCAGATATATCACAGAAGCAGTAATAGGCATTTCTACAGAAGAAATCAGTAAATTAGGGCTTCCTGTTTCAGGAGCTTCCCTCCACTGTTTTCGGAAAAGGAGTACATTGGACAGATCCATTTGAAGAGTTCTATCTGTTCATCCAATCAGATCTGAAAGATTCCAAGTTTTGAAAATTAGGATTTCTATGACAAACCCTAGATCAGCGAACTCCGGGACAAGGACGGACACCTCAAATCGGTAAGATCTAATCCTTTGCTATTTCCATTTGAGGTTCTCATTTCAAAGTGATCTATCACATCAGATTGATGATAAGCTTGGTGAAGTTCACAAATTCCAAGCATAGAAGTATTTGATCTCTCTGAAGAAATGTATTGGACACCTACATGAGTAGAGAGGTTCCAGTTTCAGAGGGAGATGAGGCTAGAAGCCTTACACAAGAAGAACTTGGTCAAGTCCAAGAAGATCATGGCTGATTCAGTCATGGATCAACTTGTACCACAAGTGTCTTCCCTAAAAGACACCAAAGATGTTTGATTCCTTGACCAAGCTATTTGAAGGGAAGAACAGAAATCAGAATATGACCTTGAGAAACCAGTTGAAGAATGTGAAGATCCAAAATGTAGAGACCATGTAGTCATAAGAGTCTCTCAAATCAAGAACAACTTGAAGCGGTAAAAGAAGAAGTGAAGAATGCAGAAGTGGTGATGGCCACGTTGACTAGCCTCCCAGGATCATGGGATTCATTCATGCGAGGAATGTGTGGCAGAAGGAAGTGATTACTTTTAGCAGACTTCAACAAGAAGAAGAAGCTCAAGAAGAGAAGGTGGGAGCAACTGAAGATCAAGCTCTTTCCATCCAAAGAATATCCCTCAAGCAATAAGGAATATGAAGAACTCAACTCTTGAAGAACTTCTTATCCACCTTAGCTTTTGGATAAGAAATGATGCTATTATGAATGAAGAAGACGATGAAGCTGAAGGCTCAAGGAGTCTACCCTCGAAACAAATAAAGATAAGTATTCAATTGTCATTTCATTATATTATTTTGTTATGCATTTGTTTATATTCAGTTATTGTATTATGCATGATAGGATGCTTGCATTAATGACAGAATACTACTAATATGCATGTGATGGGTAAGTAGCTCATGGTGCTATACAAATTCTCCATTGCTACTTATCTAGAATGAAACCTCTTTGCTGACATATTGGATTAGTGCACAATCTCAATGTTGTCTTGGTAGAGATGGAAGGCATCTAGAAAGTTTCAGTGAGATATGGATGAATGTTGTATTGGCTAGAGTAGTTGCATGATCACATACTTATGCATAGTAACTTGCCAGTATGAATATTCCTTATGAAATCTTTCTAACCATACAAATGCATTTGACTTGTAGGAAAGATCGCATACATAATCGCCTACAAGCAAAGAAGAATGAAGACTTGTTTCGAAGAACAAGTGACGGCATTTCAAAATGAAGAATAATATGACGAGTGCAGTGACATCATTGATGCAGAACCTTCCAGCCATCAAGAAGAAAGGGAAGACCAGTTCAAGAAGAATGATGTCAGGGGGCAGTATCGAGACTTGGAGATAATTTCATAGTTCCATCATGTAGTAGATGGAAACATCGTGGGATACAAAGCAAGATTCGTAGCATGAGGCTTCTCATGAAAGGAAGGCCTAGACTACGAAGAGACATTTGCAACCATTAAGAGTTGAAACACATACATGATGAGCTTAATGGATATCTTAACCTTTGCTACAAGGTTGATAGACGATGACAAGCTCTCAGATGGATACAAGATGAACTTTTGAAGAAGTTCAAGATAGAGGATCTTAGTATCCAGTGATCCTAGATGGATACTACTTGTCACTCCAGTACAGAATGTTTCAGTGCATAGAGTACAGAAGACAGAGGGAGTATGATGCTCCGCTTCAGAGGGAGTGATTGCAGAAGATCCTGAGGTTTGACATGGTACGACAGGATGGGCAGATTACTAATGATTCTAGGATTTACTGAGAATAAAGTGGATTTCAACCTTTGCTTCAAGGTTGAAGACAGAAGACCAGTGATGCTCCTGTTATGTGTCGATGCACTATTGTTCTAGGCATGGAGGTGTGGCAGAGTACAGATGGGATCTTCCTTGGACAAGGGAAGTATGCAGTAGAGATCCTAAAGAGATTCAGGATGATGGACTGCATGACCACACCTATGGCATCGAACCTGAAGCTATTGAGTGATACTTCGTCAGAGTCGGTTGATGCTACGATGTATCGTCAGATGATTGGGTCATTGATGTACCTGACGAACACGAGACCAGATATTTGCTTTGCTGTTTACACCTTGAGCCAATACTTGACAGATCCGAGAAGTGTTCACTTGATTGCTGCAAAGCATATTTTGAGGTACCTGAAGGGTACAATTGATTATGCGCTCAAGTATGATGCAAATCAGAATATTAACCTGGAGGGTTATGTTGATTCAGATTGGGCAGGTAGTGCCATCGATAGGAAGAGTACTTCAGGATGTTGCTTCAGTATGGGATCAGGTGTGATCTCTTGGTTCAGTAGGAAGCAATCCTGTGTGGCACTGAGTATAGCTGAAGCAGAGTATGCCGCATCTTGTTCAGCTAGTTGTGAGGCAGTATGGCTGTAGAAGCTACTGTCTGATATATTTGATCTCCAGTTGGATGCTACTTGTATACATTGTGACAACCAGAGTTGCGTGAAGCTGTCATAGAATCCAGTGTTCCATGACAAGTCGAAGCATATCGAGATCAAGTATCACTATATCAAGGATATGGTGCAGAGAGGAGTAGTGAAGCTCCAGTATGTTGCGATGGAGGAACATATAGCTGATGTATTGACGAAACCATTGGCTAGGCCGAAGTTCGAGTACTTCAGAGAGAGACTTGGTGTTCTCCAGATCGAGGTTCCTTCCAGGAGATAGTGATGAGATCCATAGCCATTCTAACGAGTAGGTCATATGTAAGGGCTGAGCCATTCTTTCATGGTGAGAGGATTTGGTTCCTTCCATGTCAGATATGAGTGCTAGAGATTCAAAGCCATTCTAACGAGCAGGTCAGATGTAAGGGCTGAGCCATTCTATCATGGTGAGAGGATTTAGTTCCTTCCATGTCATATATGAGTGCTAACTGCCATTCAAGGAATGGAGGCACCTGGTCAGTTACCAGGAACACTCAATCAGGGACTGAGAGAGCCATTCTGATGAGTAGGTCAGATGTAAGGGCCGAGCCATTATGGTCATGGCTAAAGGTTTAAGTTCCTCCCATGACAGATGTGAGTGCTAGCCATTCTGTCAAGTAGGACAAATGTAAGGGCAATTGCCACTCTCCGGGAGAGTGGAGGCGCCTGGTCAGTTACCAGGTAGCTCAGTCAGGGACTGGGGGCCATTCTGACGAGGGTGTAGGATTCAGTTCCTACAAGGTCAGATGTGAGTGCACAAATCTCTCATCACTATGAGCAGATGTGATCCAGCCTGGATGAGAGTCTTTCATCATTGTGAGCGGATATGGTTCCATCCTGGATGAAAGTGAGAAAATATTTCATCACTGTGAGTGGATGTGATCTAGCCTGGATGGAAGTGCAGGACTCTCCCATCCTTGTGAGTGGATGTGATCCAGCCTAGATGGATGTGAGTACTGTGCCTTTCTGACGAGTAGGTCAGATATAAATGCAGAGCCATTTCACAGATGGTAGTTGATTGTGCCTACCATGCTGGTGAATGTGAGTGCTGGGCCTTTTTGATGTGATTGTAGTTTACTACATGATTAGATGTGAGTGTTGGGTGTGCCTTTCTGATGAGCAGGTCAGATGTAAGTGCTGGGCGAAGACCTACCTGTGGGTAGGCCTACAACCAGCATGAAAAAGGGCTGGCCATGTAGAACTTCCTATGACGAGATAGTACACACATGATGATGACCAGAGATGATCCAGATCGAGCTATGATCCAGATCCAGTTATGATGACTCCGAGAGATCCAGATCGAGTGATGGTCCAGATCCAGCAGTGGTGATCCAGATCGAGTGATGATCCAGATCGAGAGATGATCCAGATCCAGATGACTTGAAGATGAAGATGACTTGAAGACGAATATGACTTGAAGATGAGATGATCCAGTTGATACAGAGAAAAAGACCTATGCTGAAAATTGTGTCGAAAGAATACCTTCCTAGTTAAGAGGGAGTGTTGATGTATATGTAACTTCGGAATGTATTCTTCTATGTATTTCATATATTGTAACCCGATGTTTATTCCAGGATGTTTCTATTATGTATTTGAGTCATGTGGTCATGCCCCGATGTTCCGATCGAGAGGATTAATAATGCAAATAAGTCATATAAAGTCATTAGGTAAGTCCCCACAGTTATGGGGCACTTGAGTTATTATACACTAATTAAGGTGTAGGCTCGAGTAGTAATTATTAGGTTGAGCCTACGTGTGAAAAGGCAATTCAAGTGAACGGATGAATATAAATAGAGAGTGACAGTCTCTCTATTTATCACTTGTGAATTACATCACTTGCTCTCTCAAGTCTGGCGCACCTTTGGAGAAGGAAATACTTTGGCTTAACAGAAGACAGAAGGCTGTTGTTGTGTTGGGAGGTCATCTTACTGTTTTGGGTTTCACATCTTGTGGTGATACTATCTTAGAGGAAGTTGAGGGGTTTTCTCCATTTATGGTTTCCCCTATCAAAACTCTGTGTGTCTCTTGTCTCATGTGATTTGCTTATGTTATTTCTATGCTTGTTATTCTCTCAGTGAAAATATCCTAACATAATGCTAGCTTAAATGTTGAAAAACTAACAATTTTATCCCAACTTGGATAGCCAAATATTCGAATAATTTCATAATATCCTTGTTCATGTTTTCAAATATAGTTTCCAGGATTTTTATATGCTCCTCACAATCATATGAGGTTCCCTTTTCATCCCTAGTCATAGTTTCCTCGAAAAAACGCCTTCTTCTCCTACATTTTTTTTCCTCTTCATCAAAAGCACTTTTGGTTTCAATATCTAATGACGGTCTCTGATTTATTGTACTAATAAATATCAGACCACATCAGGTTCCAATATCATTCTCTGATACCACTATAATGTCCCTTGTTAATAATTTTTCCCAAAGTGCTCAAATTCACCAAATTTCAATTTTTAGTATATGGATACAACTAATTCCAAAGTCCTCCAGTTAATTTCAAAAATGGTGAGGAAGGTCCTGGAGGGTGATGGGAAAAATTAACACATCTATAAGACATATTGTCTCCTGATATACCCAACCATGGTCTGCAATTTATAAGGGAATAATTTTCTAGGAAAGACTAGTCAATTTGGGAGGTGGAAATCCCCCCTAGGTCCTGGAACAAATCTCTTCCAAACATTGTACAACCTCCAATAATTGTTGGTAAGAGAACTGGATATATTACAATATGTTAATAAAATTATATTTTCAGCATTATATGTGTTTTTGGGTTTGAATAGGTATCCAAGAGAACTCAGGGAATTTACTAGTAATTTTGAGGCTGAAACCCCCAATGGTAGATGGTTCCAAATTGCTCCAGATGCTTTAAAATTGTCCAATAGGGTGTATGAATGCTGTTAATAGATGGAAATTTTTTTATAGGTTTCTTTAAAACATTAAATTACTTTTTCAACTCACTTTGGAAATCTGGTCAATGTGTGGAGTTCTACGAGCAATTTGGGGTTCCAATTCCCCCACAATAAATACTGAAAATGGATTCCCAAATGCACTCAATCCAAATCAAATTTATGAATGTAATAAGGGTAAATATAAAAGGAATCAATAGGAACTTATATGAATCACCATTCAACTTTTAATGTATGCTATAACTCCCTTAAATCACATGCAAAAAGAGTAGTTTCAACCTTGTGGAAAATGATAGGCATTCTTCTCCAAATGCTATAAAACTCAACAAAATGGCTCCAAATGCTTATGTAATAAAAATTAAACTCATATAATACATATATAACATTCCATTCATCCATAATCCATCGTTATTTTACTTTTCCATTCAAATATATCAGCATTACATTGGTTCAGAACAAGGTAGTGGGGAAACGACACTGTTTCTTCATTGTTTAACATTTATACATGAAATATTTTGGGTATTTAGACCTGATAGTATTATGAAATTTAAATACATAAATAGCATTCCATTCATCAATAAACCATCATTATTTTACTTATCCATTCTAATCTATCAACATTACATTGGTTAACAACAAGGTAGTGGGGAAATGGCATTGTTTCTTCATTCTTTAACATTTATACATGAAATATTTTGGGATTTAAACCAGAGAGTCTTATGAACTTGAAATAAAAATAATTTACATCATAACATAAAATAATGGGACATTGGAAGCTCCCTCAAGGATTTCAATAGCTCACCAAGTGCGCGCCAATCCATAGAGCAAGAATATCATGAGAAAACTTGGAATAGATGGAACAAAAAGATGATCTTGAAGTATCCACTAGCTTCCCTGTAGTTTACACATGTAACTTATGAATCCATTAAATATCCATGAAATACCTAAGTGGCCTCTCCAAACACCAACTTGGATGGGAATATTTCACCCTCGAAATCTGCTAAGGCAAGAAACTAGTCATCCACTAGCTCTCTCACTTCACATACACAAATTTATCAAATGATCAAAATATTCCTTCATGATTTTTTCTTGAACTTTATAAAGTTTTCAAGCTCTATATGGTTCGAATTCCTTCCAAGATATGCATTCCAACTCTAGGTTGGAAAAGATTCCAAAGAATGCCACTTGTACAACAATTCCTAGTCTCCCACTTCCACCAAATGACATGTGGAAGCATATTAGCTGCCCTAAATTCCTTGAGCACCCTCTTGGAGATATTTTTATCTATAAAATTTCATATATGTCATATTTCATCCTTCATATCTTATTTGTGTCATAGGTGTCATGGCATCTTCGCATTGTTTTCATAGAGCTAGGGAATCTAGTCCAAGTGTCTCACTAGCTCTGAAATGCCTCTTCCTCTTCCATGGGAGTTACTATTACACTCCAATTAAACCTTAATTGCTTCATGCAAAGTATATTAACCTTAAAAATCCTACCAAGACCCTTGGGATTCTTATGGATTCGAAATTACAAGAGGAGGATGTCATGTGGCATAGAGAATCCAGCTTGTGTGGGTCCCACATCCTCCATGTGTCTTCATGATCAATTTCCACTTTGATTTTCCCTTGTATTTATTTATTTATATTATTTATTAAATATTTATTCCATTCTAATTTTAAAACATCATTTATTGTCCCCCTTATTCCAAATCGGAAAGCTTCCACCCCCAACTTAGGAAACTAGTAATTTTCCTCGCTGGTAATTATTTGACCCTTAGCATCAATTTGACAAACTATCATGAATTTGGTAAATGTGACTAGGCCATTATGACAAAATGAAAATTTTGGGACATGACAGTATCTTGGAATTGATATCCATCAGAAGCTAAATTGGATCTATAGCATTGAGAAAAGGATTAATGGAGGGTGGAAATCTTACTTTAATCTTGAAAATAACTATAAATCAGGCAATCTGGTCATGTGGGATAAAAAAAAGCTCCTCTTTGAAACTCTTTTCATACATGTTATCTTGTATGGTTGTGAAGTATCAGGGTGCAACATTTCTAGAGAATCTTGGAATAATATTGAGCAAATCTATTAGTAGTTTATAACATAACCTCAAAATCAAAATCAATATGCCTTATATTATTCTCCTCATAGAAGTGGGTCTTTCCAACATCAAAAGAATAGATATGACTAGGTACTTGGTGTACAAGCATAACATAAATAACATGGAAAACAAGAGACTTTCTAAAATTGCTTTAAACTCAAGTTAAAAAATTTCTACTCCTCAAGAAATGTTGGTGTCAAGACACCGTGGCTTGGTTAAACAATTGGAACATTAATGAAAATAATTTTTTTTAGAAAATTGATAATGTAAAAAATATTATTATTTCTAAGTTTAAAGAGAAATTCTGGTGTGAGTAAAATTCAGCGGTTAAGAGAAAATCAAGATACTATAAGGAGGTCATTAATCCTAACTTGGAATATCAGAAGTATCTCTCGATAGTAACAAGCTTAGAGAATAAAACTAATATTACCAAGATTAGAGTGAAATCTCATGAACTACATAGAAAAACACGATGGTGGTATATTTCTAAAACTCCATGGGTGGAAACGGTTTTCCATCTCTATGAGTGTATGAGAATTGAGGATGAAAATCACTTTATCTTAGAGTTCCTTGCTTACACCCACATCAGATATGAGTTTCACACTATTTACCTCAATACAAACCTTTATAAAACCCTAAATTTCCAAAACTATAGTGAGCTTGAAAATCTTCTTAGAAATCTTTTTGAGCATAGGAGCAAGATTTTAAGGTAAACCAAGTATTATCCTTCTTAAGGTATGATAGAACAAAGTTGGTCTCAGTGGGAGTGCATCATCATCACCATCATCATCATCATCATCATCATTGTCATTGTCATCTCCATCGTCATCGTCATCGTCGTCATCATCCTTGTCCTCATTCTCGTCCTCATTCTAGTCCTCATACTTGTCATCATTGTCATGATCATCATCTTCATCATCATCATCATCATAATCATCGTCATCGTCATCGTCATCATCATCATCATCATCAATAATTAATTACATTTTTTTTTTGTAATTATGCACTCTCCTAAACCCTAAATAAACCAAATTATGATAATGCTAACCACTCAAAAAACAATGTATGTTTTATGTAATTATGCACACTCATAAACCCTAAATAAACCAAACAATAGTACTACTACCTAAATAAATTCGGAGTAAAATTAACTACATAGCATTATATTTGAAATTCGTTAATGATATGTTTCTAGTGATTGCCCCTTAGTGTTTTTTTATCATAGATATGGACAAGAATGTCGATATTTTGAGAAAAATTGTAGCGCTTAGATCCATGAGATATGTATTTAGGGTTGGAGACCCAATTCGATGCTCTCTTCCAAAATCAATTACTACAATAATAGACATGATAAGAAAATCCAACTATGATTTGTGTATAATTTTCTCTTAGAGAGACGAAATTCCAAGAATATGTTGATGGTTCATGAGACCATTTTGCAATTAAAAAATAAATATAAGTGAGGACAACTTTTCCCTATTTAGAGACCCTAGAATAAGTGAAATCCCAAACACCAATCATCCACACTTACTCATTGAATGGTCTAACTAGAAACCATTAATTGATAATTGGATTGATAGGTATCACATAGTGTTTGATCCCCCCCCCTCCTCCCAAAAAGAGGGAATTTCCTGTGTACTTACATAGGAAGTTGTATGCTGAGTTTGTTACAGTGAAGATTGTAAACTATTTTCATTATTTTTCATTATAGGGTGTTATTTTGGGTATGTATGAAAATATACGCAATGCGAGGAATCAAGATGCCACTATACCCAGGCCGAGGCATTGTGAGCTTGCAACATGGTTAATTTTTAGGTGAAATGGACTGAATCTCATGATTTATTTTTTGTCAAAGGATGTCTTTAGATCCAGTTTAATTTGAATAAGTATTTTCTTCTATAATTTTACTTATTTGAATTTCGTTATCAGAATTTTTCAGGAGAAACAAACTTCAGTTGGTTATACTTATTATGTCCTCCTTTTTTAATTGATGATATTGAATGGATTAACCTTGTTTGTATGAGAAACTATGGAGAATTTGAAGGATCATATTTGGTAGAAGGGGTTTGGACCTTGGTTGCATCCACTTCCCTTTTACAACATCCATTTTTATATTCCTAACATCTTTATTTTTCATACCCCTCTCTCCTTCAGTTCTTTCAAGCACAGGCTTGGGGATTTCTCTCTTATTCTCTAGAAAATTCAATCTCTCTTCTTGGTTACTGTTTTTATATACTTAATAAAATTAGATGGATCAATTTCATATCTGAAATATAATTTTAACTAGGCATACATATCAGATCTAGGTTCCTTTTAATACCTTCATCTTGAACTAGATTCAATTAGTCTTTCAAAGTGTTCTTTCAAATAAAAAATTTACAATATTTCAAGCCTTTTGAGTAGTGTAGATTATGATTTTTTTATTAGCTTATGACATTCTAACATATTCAACTTTCTAGTTTTTAGATTGTTTTTAGACAAGGAGGAGGACATACTACTCAAATTTTGAGTTTCGGTCATCTGGGATATACAAAACTTCATCCTCCATCCCTTTTCTTCTATTTGTTTCTCTCCTGAAAATAGTGTAATACTTTTGATAGTTATTAAAGGATAAAAGTGATTTTTTAATTCATATTTCATCATATTATAATTTTAAATATTAAATAAAACAAGTGGGCTACACAACGCCCACACTCCATCCCCCTAGGGGAATTCATAGTCTCCTTTATGGTTTTCTTTTTACTAATAAGAACACGCACACATTGTGAATTCTATAAATGTTGTACATGTTACTTAATATAAGAATTATATTATATTGTAACCATTAAGAAACACATTTATTTTTATAATTGATCATAAGATATGCCATACATAAGTATTATTTTAAAATATATAACATTGCAATAGTTTATTTGTTGTAAATGTTTTTTAATTTGTTTACAATTGTGCTTTCATATTTAGGTTCAAGTGGGCTTATGAATATGGAAGTGGCACATTTATGTCAATGATTAGATGTTTTGGTGGGTGTCCTTGTATCATGATCCAATAGAGCCATACAATACATGTTATAGTCGGTTCAGTTCAATCATAAAGATATGGTGATGGATGACCTTGACCCAGAGTAGATCATATTGTTCACGGGATTCAAAAGTGATATGAAAACTAACCCCAACCAAATGTTCTCAATGTTCCCTTAAATTTCCTTGGTTTGATAAGTTCCCTAATGTGGCTCTAGCCATTTCTAAACTAGAGATACATATTAAGCATGAGCACGGCAATGACAAATGGGAGCAGATTGTCATTTATTTTGAGCCAACACTTCATAGAATCTTGATGCAATTGTTATTTCTATTGTTCATTGATGTTAATTTTTAGGTTGGTTAGCTGAGCTAGATGTTTTTGGTGATTTTTTTAGATATATAGTTTAATAGTCTGAGAAACCTTAATGAAACATCTAATTTTTTCCTTCACGTGATGTAAGATTGGTTTCCAAAATGGAAATTTGTATGTTCTTGCATGAACAAACAACAATAACCCAATGTTGTTAACCCGTGATATATAAGTTCTAGACCATTCACACAAAACAAAACCCTACTCCACTTTGCATTGGAGGCCTATTAATTTTTTTCCCTATCAAAGAAACCATGTGGGTTGTTTGCATTCATGTATGGGTTTAGTTTCTTCCCTTGTCTTCTATGTTTTGATAGTTCACATACCATTCCAATACCATGTCGTGCACATCTAGATGGTGCTCATAGGTTTCCAATACCTATGCATAAGCACAGATGGTTGGCCTCCGCAGGGGTTCGAATACTCCTTCCCTCTCATTACAGCTCGCAGAGGTCACAAATTTCACCACGGAGGTCGCAGTGGAGGCCGAGGAGGTCAAGGAGTTCATAAAGTAGGGTGGGGAGGTTAAGGAGTTTACAGAGGTCATAGAGGTCACCACGAAGGTCGCAAAGGAGGTCAAGTAGTTGGAAAAGGAGTTCTAGGAGGTCAAGGAGTTCATAGAGAAGGTTGGGGAGGTTAAGTATTTTGCAGAGGTCACCATGAAGTTCATAACAGAGGTCAAGGAGGTTGTGTTCACATAGGAGGTTAAGGCAGTTGAAGAGTTCATCAAGGAGGTTGTGGAGGTTGAGGAGTACATAGAGGAAGTATAGGAGGTCATCAAGGAGGTTGAGAATCCACAAATGGTGCAATGCCTCCAAAATTTGTTAGTACCCACACTTACTTCACCTAAAATTTATAAGTTTGACATAATGTGCTACAAAGTTTGGTTGGACGCCATTTTTGTGTGAAATGCACCTTCAATTCTTCATGCATCTGCATTTTTCAATCGTCATAGGTATGAGCACAATGATCAGACATGGTATTCCCTTTCCATAGGTGTATAATATAAGACTACATACATAGGAGAGCGATAAGACAATCTTTCAAAACCCCTTACCTCAAATAATAGTTGTTCCTATTAAAGGGGAAATCGATCTAAAACCAAAAAGACACAGATATTTTCCTTCCTAAGCTTCCTTTCCTATTTGGGTTCCAGGGATCTAAAACAAAAAAGACACAGACTGAAACATTATGCAAGCCTAAACAGACATAGACATAAACAAAACAGTATAAGATGTATCTAAATATATGAGAAAGTATGCCAATTCAAGCATCAAATAAATATTGCAAATAAATTCCATTTAGAAACATCCTATATTCTCATACAATACTACATGACATGTTGTTTTTGGAGTCTAGGATTATAGAAAATATCATGAGCCCACTGTCCTGTATAAGACTATTGTGGTCTTTTGAACTTGCAATCCGAAAATATGTTTCTAATATTTTCTTTCTTGCCATAGTATATGCCACCATCAGTGAGGCTAAGTCCATCAAATCTATGTTAGTTATCCAGGACTTTGAACAAAATCCTACCACCCAAGCACCCTAAGTTTATATCCATTAGAAGTTGTCCAAATAGATTGATTCTCATTCACCATACTTATTCATTATCTTCAGCCAACCATTTATACTTCATGTTCATATTAATACTGAGTTTGGCTCATATTGAATTATATAACAAACACGATTCAAAGAAAATGATAAATTTTTTAGTGTGCCAAATATGATTTTTCCACATTGACTGATTCCACATGCACAGCAGATTCAAATCTGTTTAATGAATCGCTTAATCAATTATTTCCAAGTAAGTGGGCTTATGCTTTTTATTGAAATTTGAGAGTGAACCTATTGGAACTATCCCTCTAAGAGAACCAACTATGATGTTATGGAACCTGCAATTCTTTCCATTTGATGAGTAGCCTGCCGTGAAGAGAAACTATCTAGAAGACAGAGTCCCTATGAATGGTCTCTTCCCGAACCCCCAATGTGTTCCTAAACATAAAAAAGACTCTCAAAACAACCAAGGAAAGGAGAATTATGAATTGAATTGGAATGAAAGGTCACACCAGTCCATCGCCCAGCTTGGGAGGGCCACCACAATCTACGACTAGCTTGGGGACATCACCAAAATCCACAACTAGTCCTAGATGGCTTATACAATCATGACCCAACCCTTAGAGGGGTTACACAATAATACCCAACTTTGAGACGGTATAAACAGTGATAGCCAATCCTAGGAGGATCATACAAAGTCATGTCCCAGCTACAAATAGGTCACAAACCAAGTATAGCAACCCGAAAAAATTGTAAAAAACTTGAAATATGCCCTAAAAATCCCTAAAATAGTCCAAATTATTCCCTAGAAGCAATAGTGGCCTCTTTCCTTTCCCATCTTCTACCTCTCCTATTTTCTTCCTTTCCTTCTTCTATCCCCTTCTCCTCTTCTCTCCTTTCCTTTTGGACTAATCCCTCTTCCTTTGGCCCACCTCCAAGTCTCTCGGTCTACCTCATTCTTCCCACAACCTTCCACCAACAGTCTTAGGGCTGCCTTTTCTTACACTCAATGCCCTTTCCTTGGCCTTAAAATATCCTCGCCTACTCACATTGGCCATCGAACCTCTTTCGTTCTAGGATATAACAACCTTATTCTAGCAATATATAGTTTGCAAATTCATTTTGTAGATTGTCTCTAAACACTACCCTAAGCTTCCACCTACACACATAACAAAGAAATAGTTGGTTGAGGTTACAATCAGTGATAAATAGCATATTTTGGATGCACACTACCTAGGGCACTTCCTACAGTACATTTCAGACCTCATATGCAAACAGATGATGTTCTCTTTCCTTTATTGACATGAATGGACAGTCTTACAAGTGACTGGTAATTGCATAATGAAATGAGGGATGTTACATGAAATTGACATGACTATCATAAGTGTTTGGTGTTGTGTTTGGATATATGATAGACATAAAGGATTTATCTATTTTTGAATTATAAGTATCTCAAGGTTAATTGCAGCTACCTAGATACAAGGGCTACCAAATAAACCCTATTACGTCACTTGCACACTCACCAAGGCTGCTCCCCTCTCTTATGGTATTTATTATTATTTTGGAGGATTTGGTCCATCGTTTCTAATGTGGTAGAGTTGATCCTTGATACTTATATATTATCCCAAGAACATGGTTGTGTAGGGGATAATTTATGATGAAGTTCTATATCAATCCCACTGTTTGAACCCTTCTCTAGGGCACACCTTCTTTGGATTTGTTCTTAGCAAGAGTTTGATTTGGTTTAAGAATGAAATGGCCCTTTGCTCACATGTGGCATCATTTAAGAAGAGGAGCACTTTGAATTTGAGGCTCTTTGTGCACACATCTCTAGGTCACACCACTCCAAGAAGCCTTGCAAGTCATCTAAAAAAGAGTGGTTATGTTAGGAGAGGACAAGTGGCATGTTGGTGAATATGTCAAGCACATTTGAACTCTTCAAGGCTAACATCCTTAGTTTTTTGGCCTCATTTTATTAATTTTTGTAGGGTTTACAGGCCCAAGGTATGAACAAAACTAAGACAATGAAGATGCCCTAGGATGAATAAAGAAGCCTATAAGATTGTATCCAAGCTAGTAATGAGAGATCCCTGTATAGGTTATAGATATGGGGAATGAATTTAAGGCATAGGTGAACACTAGGTTATACATTGGAGGGTTCAAGTCTTAAAGAACAATTGTATTGTGCTCGTTGACTCAATGTCATGGGTTTGGTAAGACTCTACCTTGAGTTTTAGGACCTTAAATTACCCTATATTTTTCACATTGTGGATCGCATAAGGAACATCCTTAATAATTTATGTTACAATGTCCCGTTAAATACCCTCTATAATAAAGTAGCATATAATTAAGATAGAGTTGAACATGCTCATTATTATGTATACATGGTGTTAGCTTCTTAAAAACTTGATACTCTTCTTACTTGTACATTAATATATAGTATATATATTATGGAAACATAGGTACCATTCATCATAAGTAGTGATCTTAGAGCTTATATATGGAACTACTTTACCCTTTTAAAGTGAATTAAGGTGAAGAGTAACATTATGGATATTGTACTTGATTCTTTGGTATTTATGTCCATATTAGGCTTATCTCTTAAAGTGAGTAGTATATGATTTAATATTCCTATGGATACCGTAGTAAAATAATGACATTAACATTAGACATATTAGGAGGATATACTATCTTTTTATATTAGGTAAATGACGTATATAATGTATAGAACATGATATCCTTATATTAGAGTTATTACACGTGTAACCATAACCAGTAGCTTGAATAAGCTTACACATATACTAATAAGTAATGAAGCTCACTCAACCCACAATTATATATGAATGTTGTCTTCTCCCAGATTTATCCCAGAATTAGAAATCAATGTTGTTTTAGGGGTGCTTGAGGCCACAAATAGACCCAGAATTGCCCATAGTGCTGTAAAAAAGGTATACACCTGTCTAAAAAGGTATAGACCTATTGCATAAGTAAGTGTTGTGGTTTTCGAACAATTGATCCAACATAAAATTTCAATAGTGGTTGAAAGTCCTACCCTTTCCTTTCAGTTATAGAAATTGTCTTGATAATTCTATACATCATTTTTCACCTTAGTGGTTCCATAGGCTAGCTAGGGTGTGGAATGGACATTGTAGTATAAACGAAACAATTATTCCATTACCTTTTTAGGTCTACATTTTCTTTGTCTATCCTCTAAGTTTCCTTATTTATGGCCTATCCTTGCACCTTAGATATGCAAACTCGGGACTGCATTATTCATTTTTGTCAAAACCTGCAAACCCTAATTTGCCTATTGTTTGTTTATTGTTATCTTTTATATACCTCTTAGCATTTAGTAGTAACCTTAAACAATGGAAGTTTTCCACTCCATTCATGAATGATTCCATTCAATTGAACCCTAAACATGAAGAATCCCATTCAATTCAACCCTAAACAATGGATCTAGATGCAGTTGATACAACCTCAAAACCATAATGGCTAGCAGGACAAGATTCGGATAGGTGTTTGTTGTGATGAGTTGGAAATTTTTCTAAGTTATATGTAAGCCTACAGGTGTATACTAAGGAGAGAGGAGTGGCCAAGAAAATGAATAATCAGACCAATGTAGAATTGAGAACTAACCTATAAGTTGTGTGATTAGGTCGGTGTAGTGTTATAAGCTCTCAGAATGTGAAGTCGTCTAAAGAGGTTGGAGAAAGTAATGCATTTCACTGGATATCGGACATATATGCTATACGACCGACTTCATAAATTCATTTATATGACTTTATCCATGTCTATAGGGAGGAAAATATAAGTGCAAACCGTTTCTCCAATGAAGCATTGAATATGAATGCTGGCCCCCTCTCCTTCTCGTAAATTTTAGAAGGATAAATCATTGAGGAAGGCATGATACATTTAATTTAAGAACCTTTTGATTTGTGCAGAATAGTATATGTTGGTTCTTTCTACTATGGGATACATCAACATCTTTTTTTTTTTATATGGGGATATAGAGTTTGTTTTCATCCCCTTAGGGGTGTCTTTTCTCCACCCTCGATGCCTCCTTGGATAAGCTGTTTGGGCTCCTTATGTTCTCTATGTGGTATTGCTACTTTAGTCATCTTGGGATTGTTGGTTCTGTCCCTCTCAATGATGTTTTTTTAATACTTATGATCCCTAGTTGTTAATGGACTATGTAAAATATACCTTTTATTCACTATTGGATATCAAGATGGAACACCTCTTTTTCTTGTGGGAAAAAGATACAGAATATTTGCAAATGCCTTTATCACATATATTGAGTTCGGTAAACTGGTTCTTTTATATTTTTGGGTGAGGAAACAAGCTAAATTAAAATAGGTACACAAATTGATATTGTAAAAAACATAGTTTGTATTTTGAGATTAATTGGCTGAAGCATTTGATATGGAACGACTTGATATCTATATCGTCTTAAAGGACTATGTGTTGAATTATTATACTGGGGATTTATTGATATTATTTAGGATAATGATATCAACATTATGTCATGCTTATAAATCTTTCCAAGCTTTTTGTTGGTATTTTGCTATTTTTTCCAAAAAAAAAATCGTCCATGGTGCAAGTAGAACCAAATAGTTATTTGTCAGACCTCTCTTCCTCTAGCGAGGGGAGTTTGGGAAGGCTAGAGGAAGGTGAGATATCCAGTAGGTATACAAGGGCTAAATCAATTAGATGTCATAAGATCAGAAGAAAATTCAATAAACGCATGGAATTTTTTATCAAAGGAGGGGGGTCATGTTTATATGATGATGAGACAGTGGAAGACATTGCAGTGCCTTTAAGGTACAAACACCTAGTGAAACAAGGGGTGCTTAGGGATCTTCCTCAATTCAACGCTGATTTTTGTGTGAATGAGAGGATATATAAAATTTCACCATCATCATTACATGGATTGGGGTTGTTTTGCATGGATGGCATAAAGGTTGGATACAACAGATGAACATAACCAATGGAGTATGTTGGACCCTCTTACAACTACACTGATTGGATGCGGTTGGTCCAATATACATGAAGTATGCATAGATATGGTTTGTCAACAAATTATATACAACTGAAAGACAAAGCTCAAAATAAAGGAGCAACATTGTATATGGACGGAAGGCCAAAAACAACTTGTAATATTGCACGGCTTATAAACAATACACAATCGGGGTCTTCACTTAAGCAACCCAACTACATATTCGAGTAGCATGAAGAAAACTGTATCTTTCTATGTACCATTAAATAAATTGATGCTGATGAAGAACTACTTATTAATTACAATTTGAATCGTGTAGATACAAACACAATTAGTATGGTTGTGGTACATCCAACAATTTACTAGTCTTTTATTAAAAAAAATTTAAAAAAAACTATAAAAGGTTTTATATTAAACAGGCTGTGCACAACCATTCATTAAAGAAAAAAGAGAATACTGAGAGTTCTTCAAAGTTCAAAAAAAAAGGAATTGAAAACTTGTCCAAAAGGAAGACCAAAGAACTCCACAAAGAGTTTTTACATAGCTTCTAAGGACTGAGGTAGTGTATACCGTAATAAATTGCTGATTAAGAAATAGACAAAAAAACATGAACTATTAAAACCATTAAAGATTGACGGGGTGATTCATGGGTTGAACAATTGATTCCTCCTCCATATGGTGAGCTACTACTGCTGAAGTTTCAATAGCCTTACTACCTTGATTCATGCTTACCAAACGCTGGAGGTCTTCTTGAATTCTGTCCACCTTACTCATGATTTCCCTAAGATTGCTTTCTGTATCATCGATCTTGGATTCATGATTATGAATATGATATGAGGTGTAGCTGACCACTTCCCCCATATTTTTTACCTCTTGGAAAATTTCCTTGTTGTCCATAATGCTAATGGCCATCATTTCATACAAGCACCTGCGATTTTTCTTCAAATATGCTAGCCCAGCATTCTCATTTTTCTGGTCCATTCTGCCTTGTCTAGGGATGGCAAGAGCTAGTCTAGAGAAATTGTTGTGGAGAGCCTAAACTATACCTTCAAGCTTTTGGGATTGTTCGTCACCAGAGAAACCACCAAGAACCGATTTAAGAGTATTGAGTTCCTACAGGAGGGAGTCATGATCTTTCTTGCTTTGACAGGAGAGACTGCCGATCGCACCTTCTTTCCACCCCGAACAATTACAACCCAGAATCAAGTTGTTGCCTGCTATGAAAGACTAGTCATCAGTGGAGAGGCTGTTCCCAGAAACGAAGTTCAAAAACCATAGAGAAACACCAACTTGTGAAGAGGAGAAGCAGGTAAAGAAGGAGATGAGAGCCAACTTTTCTTTAACAAATACCCTGGTGAGAGGCAGAGACTCCCATGGGATCTCCTCGAAAATGCCCTTGTTAACCCTTGAAATAATACCCAGCAGAATCCTCTCTGGAGAAATCACATAACGAATAGAGTGCACACCATTGCCAAAAGTATATTGAGGGTGAGGAAGGCTTCGGGGGGAAAACATATTGAGGAGGATGAAAAGACCTAGAGCGTGTGAGTTGCGGGAGCAATTAAGCTGAGGGAGATTGAGGAAAGGCCAGTGCAGAGTGGGAGCCATGCGGCATGAGAGTGGGGAGGAATACAACGACGCGTTAAGATAGGAGATCCTTCACGAATATCCATTTGAGTGAGGCCAGTCATGAATGGGGATCTCACAGAGGCAAAGTGAGGGGGAGTATGACGATGCATTGAGACATAACAACCTTCACAAAAATCCTTGGAGGTGAGTTTAATGCAGTGGGGGTCTAGATTTGTATCCCACAAATTCATTAAGGTATGGGTTTGGGGTGTGAATTTTGACTTTTTAGACAATAGTGGCCATGGGATAAGGAGGCCCCAGTATTAGCCAATGTGTCAGCATCACCATTATTTGTTCGAAGAATGTGATAGAATTCATAGTGCTTAGATAAGAGAGGAGTGATTTTATCATGCAGATGACGACACTTTATAGAGCCCGTGGTATATCCGTTGAGTATTTTATATATGACGTGTCGAGAATCTCCAAATATTGCAATCTTGGAGAGATATTTATTGCTAGGAATTTCATTCCCAGAAGGAGAGACAACTACTCAGCCTCATTATTGGTCCTATAGACAAGACCCCAAGTGAAGGTTTCTTCAACTTGTCCTCTAGGATCCAGAAGGATCCCTCCCGTACCTGCCACCCCTTGTCTTTTATTAATTATTTTAAGGCCTATAGAATTTTTTCGTTAGCATATAATTATAATTTTCTAATAAATTTCCTATGTTGACTTTGCAAGGAGGTGATAGGGGGCTCATCATCCCCGCAGAAGGTGAGAGGAGTACACGACCCACGCATAAACATGTATACATCAAAATTTTATGTTTTAAAATTGTTTTAGTGAATATTCTGGTTTCGTTAGGTAATTTTTAGTATGTTTTTTATGCAAGTTTCTCTCAGGGGCACCTCCCTCTCCGTAGATGTTAGTAGACCTGAATCAAGGTGGCAGGTATACATCAATATTGTCAATGTAATAAATTTAGGATGGATAAGCAGATATGTTGCTATCTATTTTAATTAGTATATTCGGTTTGTTTATATAATCTTATCTATTTCCCATGCAGAGTGTTGATTAGGGAAGCCAACGCGCTATTGATCAGCTGACTGTAGCATTGGGGCAATAGGTAAAAATGAATGTAATTATCCATTTGAAATACTTTAAAATCATACACATGTATATCATGTAGCATAATGTTTATTTTGTTATGTATTTTTTAGTTTTTATGTTTGCGTTCATGATGACAATGTTCTCTACTTTTTTGGCAGGTTGTTGATCGAGAAAGTCCCCAACTATTGATCAAATAACCGGAGCCTCAAGGAAACCTCTAAACCTAAATGTAATTCCACATTCTAAATGATTCAAAATTGTACACATATAAAACATGTAGAATAATGTTTATTTTTGTTATGTATTTGTTAGATTTTACATTTTGCGTTCATTATGATAATCTTCTCTTCTTTTTTGCAGGTGGTTGATCGGGGTAAATGCCTAGCTGTTGATCAGACCACACCCTCATCTAGGCATAAGATAAACATAGATGTAATCCTATGAATCTATCATGATAGACAATTTTTGTTAATATAATTTTTTGCGCAAACTATTGCTTCAAAGACTAATCAATGTTTTATATATTTTTGTTGCAGACAGGGGGTTCGGTTTATGAAGCACTATCTCAACACTCTTTACAGTTTGAGGTCTCCCAGTTAATGAAATACAATGAAATTAGTGGGTCTGCAGACCCATTGAGAGTGCTACAGAAGACCATGCAAAAAACAAAATGAGGAACCGATTCTTCAGACATCAATAGTTCCACAAACATGAGAGACCGAATGAAAGATTCAATTTTTGTTACAGAGATGTCGATAATTGGAACTAAGTTCCTGAATAATAAAGTAAATTCATTTAGAACTTTATAATATTTAACTTTATATGCTATTGAACTTATAATACAATGGTTTGAATTTACAGCAAGTTATGCAGCTTTAGAGTGGTGATCAAGGCGTTGTTGGTCCCAATGACCAAACCACACAATGTACACCACATACTGCTCCCTTATTGTCCACTGAATAGTTGAAAACACGCTTTGTGACACCCCCAAGGCCAGAAAAGGGTGCAATTGATGCTAACTGACCTAAAATAGATGGTGCAAAAGAAGGGGTGAATGCAGGGTTAGATAGAGAGGTGGATGCATTTCCTGGATCTTCTTGTGTCACTAGCACTGGTTCAGTAGTGACAAAATTTTTGTTGAACAAAGAATTGGTTCCAATAAAGATAGAGAAGATTCCATGTGATTATAGATTGTTCAATTTAGTTTTTATAATGTGTGTCTAATATATCGATAATATTTTTTAATGTTGACTAATGATGGCATTAATGTTTTGCAGGAACTGATATATTTCATAAACATCTAAATGATTCTTCCTGGGAGATATTTGGGCCCACCATACACACAACGTGGGACAAGAAGGAAAAAGATTTATAGGATGACCTTACTAACTTCTTGGTTGGTTTATTTAGAAAATACACATTCGATACATCGAATGTCCTACAAAAGGATGGACAACATCTGAATATTGTCAGAGACTAGTATAGGGTTCACCTACAAAAGAACCCTAGGTATGAGCGCCCTCCAATGATTCCATATATGGAGTGGAAATCCCTGGTGGAATATGGAAAATACAAGGGTCTAAGAAAAGCAGGAAAGATGCCACCAAGAACATGGAGGTATGCAATACATTCCAAATTGTAATTGTAAGCCTTATTATTATTAGTTTTTATATCAAATTTGGAACATTGACTAATGTATTTCAACACTTGATTATAGTCTCGGAAACATCTAAGGCCACCAAGGAAAGAATGGAAAAAAATGGTAAACACAAGCTTGGGCCTAGTGGTTACTCAAACTTGGTGGCCCAATATGGAAGTATCGAAAACCAAAAACTGCATCCAAATAGCATATAGAAAATTATGTTTGTTTTGTTCTGGAAAAAAATGTAAAATTAATGACATCATGCAAATATGCAAGCCGACTAGTTCAAAGAAATGCTCATTGCAGAAGACATTAATCTTGGCTTCGAACAAGGGTTTGACACCGTTGTTGAACACCAGAGAAGATTTTCTAGGCATACTACATGATCTTTTGCTGATCCATCTGATGTGCATGTATATAAAATGTATATAGTTTAGTGATAAATTATTAATTCCCATGCAATTTATTCGTTATAAAAAATTAACATAAATTATTTATTCATTTTTTAGCAAGAAAGTAATGATCCTGTTCATGTGGAGGATGTACACCAACTATACGAAGATCATGCTTCAATTCCTGGTAATGAATTTATTAATATGCTACTATTTTGTATAGATAATTGTAGATGATGAACATTAATTCTAATTCTACACAATTCAACTGCAGAGCAAGTAGATGCAGATAACACTGAACAGTTTGAGCCTATACAAGGTAATGATGAACATGTTGATGTGCCCATGCTAGGTAAGAAAACACTTTCATAATGTTTTTTTAAAATCAATTACTTTTATTTATAAAAATAAAAATATATTAATGAAAGATTTTGAAATTATTGCAGAAATTCATCGTCCCTCGCCGCAAGTTCAACCTTGCGAACAGTCTAGTAGGGAGATTGAGGATCAGATTCTGGAAGATGTGACTCTAACTAAATGTTTAAACAGAAGAAGAGTAAAAAGGAAGTGACTAAATAAATTTAGAGCAATTCTTATTTATAAAAAAAAAATTTACATGGTTTTTTCTCTGTTTCATGAATGAATAGTTAAATGAATGCTTTAATGAATGGTTTACTGATTTTTTTTTATCTTCTATTTACTAAATGAATGGTTTAATGAATGTTTTTTTCAGCTTGTGAATGATTGAATCATTTAATGAATGATTTAATGAAATTTTCTTTCGGCTATTGAGTGAAATAATTTTCATTAAATTGTTATTTGCAAGTAGGTGGATTGGGTTTGTGGAATTGAGAGTGATGTGAGGGAGGGGAGGGGCCATGTTGGTGAAACCCACCGACAAAGACTCATCAAGAGGTTTTCTCACTCTGTCGATTCCCAACCAGCGCGATCTCCCTGAGTACCGGCCCAAACAGGTTTTACCCTGCCCAGCAACATTTGTAGAGCAGATGAAGTCTCACCCGATATGTTCAAGGGAGAGCTATCGGAACCAATTTTTCGATAGTGAGGATGGAGGATATGGGATCTAATGGAGAGACAACATGAATATTGGATCTAGAACTATGCATTCATCTTTGATTCATTTCCACAACTACAAATTGTATTATACTTTTGTCATAGTATCGCTAGTGCAACAACATTGTTTATAAAACATCTCAACTCATAATGCAATAGAATGTAACAAAATTTAAAAAAGATTGCATTCAACATCAATATAGAAGAAATGGAATAGGTCATAGTGACATCATAAAAAAGCAGATCGCAACATCATAGCATATAAGATCACAGCAGGAATAAAAGATAAGATTTGTGCAACAACTATCATATCATATTAACTCTGCGCAAAGGATCCAAGATGAATAAGTATCCTCCACAATAGGATGCTAAAAACATTAGGAAAAACCCAGATAGATCGCAGATACAACAAAAAATTCTCCCAAACCATAGATAGATCGCACCAGATCTCAATGATGTCTTTAGTGAAGGTAAGGTTGGTTTCCTATCAATTCATATATTCAATTACAACACTAGCTCTATATATAGGCTTGCTCCTTTACATTCATGGTCCACTCCTAACTAACTCCTAACTGATTTAACCACTAATGACCTATATCGACAAAATGTGGTCAATTGATAAAAAAAGATGCATAAAATATTCAAAAGCGGTTTGTTTTCCTCCCATCATGCTGACCTAGCCTTGCACGGTACCACATGAGCTTGCGCATCTACCGCGATGCTGCGCAACTCACTTACCAACGCCCCTACCAACAGGCCCCCAACACATTCTTGTGGCTCATCTCCGAGCCACATCAAGTTGACAGGGTATGTATCGACGTCCATGCCTTGAAATCCTTGAACTGCTACGCGATCTCTCGAACCTGAAGCTGGAATTTTTGGGAAACACTATGAAAATTATTCAAAGTCTACAAAACCGGGTGCTCTTTGCTAGCCTTGTCATTGACCATCTTTTTAATCTCCTACACCTCTTCCAGCGTGGAGACTCCTTTAACAGCCATCTTCTTGAAATTCATCTAGATGAGTGTAGCACTTTTGTTGGCGTTCTTAGGAACGGGAAGCTCTCTGCTAAAGATCCTTCAATTCCTCGGCCCCGAAGATCTGCACCATCAATAGCATGGCCTGTAGTGACATCTTCAGCATCGTCAAGTGTCCTTCATCATCTTGCACCTGTGATGTCAACTGATCAAGCTTCTCATATTGGACAACACTCTACTAAAACTTCATTTTCTCCTCCATAATTGTCTTGGCCTCCTACTCCATGGTTTCACACCGAGTCATGATTTCTTTAATGGAAGCCTTCCTTTCAAAAACCTACTTTGGTGGTGTCATAGGTTGTACCAGGGCATCGAGCATTAGGTTGGTATCCTGGAGCTAGATAATAGTTTTCCCCAATCACTTGGCCTTATGGATTGGGGTGAGCTCGGCCGTGCTCTCAAATATATGCTGACAAGCCTCACTGATGGCCTTCTCCACCACATCACATCGTGTGCACATCTACGCTTGTTCAATGATCAGGAGATCTTTTAACTTCTTTAGCTCAATGATCTCCTTGGGATCCTTTCTATGCAATGCAGCCTGCGTGGCCTTTAATGCATCTATTTCTCACACTTTTTCTTCCACGAGCTGGACCCAGACCTGATGTAGCTCCTCCACCTCTTTCTGTAGCTTCTTAGTTGCACTCTATGAGTGGACATATCCCTTAGTGAGCTCTTTTTGATGGTCTGCCAATTCTAGGGAAGAAATGTGCTGCAATTCCACCAACTCCATAGCAGATAAATTGTTCATATCCAAAGCCATGCTCTGGATCCATCGCATCAACTAGTGTACTTCCTCATTTCCCACGTCGATCGTAGTAAGGGTAACTTGCACATTCTTAGCCTAGGGTTTAGTACTCATTGATAGGATGTCCAGCATCATTGGTCTCATGGAGGTCTATCTAGAAACAATATTGAAAATGGAATTTAACCTATCTCTTAACACACCAAATTCGTCATCATTGGATTTGTGGATCTCCTTTGTCACAGCCTCAGAGGAGTCGGTCACCGCTTTGATGAGCTGTTATAGTTGGTCCTCCATACCTATCTTGATACCACTTCCCACATCATATTCTTGGAACCATTTGGTGTGAGTCTCCTCCCACATGCACTATGTTGCAGCCTTAGGGTTCGTCAACGACTCATTGTCAAAGTCGTGAATACTCAACTCCTTCTAGGTAGGCTCTTCTGGGGCATCAGGTGGCGACTCGTTAGACAGGTCTTCCTGACTCACCGGGTTGCTCCATTTAGCCAGTCAATCTTGAACAATAGCATCCAATTTTTTGGTTGTTACTTTGTAGTCCAAAGGTATCCACTATTGGTCGGGGACCCATCGTGCCTAAATGTAAATAGAATGGGGCCCGATGGTGAACCAAATTAGTCGCTGCATAAGGAGATACTTGGGGAATGGTGACAGAAGTAGCTTATAGTGCCTCCCAACAGACCCAAAAATGAATGGCATGGTCCACCTATAGACTGGGCTCTTCAAGCCACCACAAGTTCTGATATCATGTGCCTCATCACACCTTCACCGCATCAACCTCCATTGGTTTGCAGTCTTCAAGTTCCATCTAGGAGACTAGCACAATCAATAAGATCTTACTATATGAAAAAGGCCACCCAACCTAAGCAAAAAGAGTATCTTCGAGTAACTGATTAAGCAGGAACAAAGACCAAATCATCTGTATGCCTTCAACACACTTCTAGGCACATGTGACGACACCTAAATTACATTTGACTGATCGATTTCCCTGAAAAACCTTACTCGCTAGGATCCGTGCACCAATACACATCGCTTGTGAGTTGATGCTATCAATCCGGTAGGCACAGCCATCCCGTTATAGGCCAAAGCACTCCTTCAACTGCTTAGCAAGTTTCTTGTCATTATCCTGCCCACAGATATACTGCGTCAAACATTCCCTGGCCTTCAGTAAGCCTGTAATGTTCATGATTAAGTTGACTGTAACAGGGATGGACATATTCAACCAAAGTGTGCCCCTATGAAAACATGCAAAAAGTTTCTTAACACACGCATGGGCTTCATTCAGACACCCAAAATGAGGCATATTGATGAGCCCAAACAATCCATACTTGTCTAACCCACTCACCCAAGGTTGACGAATCCATTGAATTGGGGCACCAAGCCCCATCGGGACTGACTCATAAGGCTCATCCTCGACATGATTGAGTAAAAGCAAGTCATGGTATTCGAATTTCAACCTCATTAAGGCAGGGATGATGTCGATTGAGCATGTCATCCCTTTCAGCATTGGTGCCAGTTTTGGTGTATATTTCTGAATTTTTGTCAGCTACCGAGGATTTGCTCCTGGATGCGTAGGAGAGACATACCCCAAAATATCATGAACAAATATTCCCTTGGGCACCATAGAATCGAAATCTCCCAAGATCAATAGCCCGGTCTATGTAGTTCCTTCTCCTTGCACTCTTGCTGAAGTGTGGGTCTACCTCTTTTGCGGCAGCGTGGTATTGGGCTTCTGAGCTTGTCGTTTTTTCTTAGGGATGGATGATGAGCCAACCAACATGCTCATGACTTCTTCTTAAATAGTCGTGGGCCAAATAGGGGACTCTTGTTCACCAGAAATATCAATGACATCAAGTTCGCTCAGCATGCCTCATGCCCTAGACCTGACAATGCACCCAATGACTCCAACCTGCTACTCTGCAACTCTTACTCTACTTGCTCAACTGAACAATGCCATCCTTTCACGTCCCATGCACTTTTTATAGCCATGTCCAATTCAAACTCATCATTTCAAAATCTATGATCACCATGATCACTAAATCCGGTAGTAATGACACCAAATTCATTGACAATCTTACTCCTCTAATGGTTGGATCAGCCATTAATGTGCATTGCTTCGACAAGCACCGCTAGCTAACTATTTTAACTACTTGCATTTATTAATGATTTGACCAACCCACAACCCAACAGTTGTCGTAAGTGGTCATCCTATCATCGCTATGAACTCTAACCTTGCGCGGCGCCTTCCTCTAGGATCCCCTTGTTGCTCTCTAACAAAATCCTTTTTTTTTCACAAAGCCTTACGCAGTGCACAGCTCTAGCCCCATCCTATAGGGCTTCAAGTGACTCCCATTGACAAATGTTGACAATACCACACCATCAAATTGCTGCAACTAAATTGCACCCGCAGAAGTAATGGAATGAACAAGATACAGACATAACCAGTGGATTTGTAACTTACTTGGATGCTTTACAAACTTATTGTCGTATAACAGCACCAAATATCCTTCTGCAAACTATTTTTTCTTAATGTGGCGATCATGCCATGCCTTCTATCGATCCTTTGCAACCTGCTGGTGGAACCCAGCAATAAATCTGTCTTCTTCAAGCTGGATAAACTATGCAATGCACTCTTCTAAGGCTTGTGCATCATCCATACCGGTTGCCACAACAATGCACAAACTAGGAACAATGTATTCCAGGGGCATGACCACCTCTTTCCCATAGACCAGCTTGAATGGTGTCTGTCCTATCAGCTGTTTGGTAGTAGTGCAATAGGCCCATAACACTGTTGGAATTTTTAGGCCCTAGTCATCGCGGTTAGCATTACATACCTTAGCCAGCGTTGTTTCCAAGATTTTGTTGAATGCTTTGATGGTTCCATTTTCTTGTGGATGGTATGGTGTACTCCTCTTATGTTTCTCCTACAACTCCTCAGTTAGCGCTTTCACAGTCTAGTTAATGAAGTGACTTCCTTGGTCACTCATCAAAATCCAGGGACACCCAAACCCTATCACAATGTTTTCAAAGATAAACCACACTGATGTTGCAGTGGTACAATCTATAATTGGTGTAGCTTCCACCCACCTAGTCAGATAGTCGGTTGCAGTAATGATGTATCGTGCATAAATCCTCTTCCCTAGTGGATTAATAGGCCCCACAAAATCCATGACCCACTTATCAAAAGGTTGGAGAGTTACCTACGACACCAATGGCATCTCATCCCGCCGCGATGGTTTAGCAACACGTTGGCATACGTCATAGATCCTTGCATATTCTATGGCATCATTATGCAACGTATTCCACGATAACCTGGTGCACAACACCTTCCAGGTGGTAGGCCAACCTCCACAGTGACCTCCTGCAATTCCTACATGTGCTTCTTCTAGAATCAGACCCTGCTCATGCGGTAAGATACATCGTTGCAAGATATGATTTGGTCCAAGCTTATATAACTCCCCAACAATGAGCTTGAAATTGGAATCTTTTACTACCAGCTACTTCTTATGGCTAGTCAACATGTCCTCTGGGGCGACACTAGTGGCCAAGAACTAGATAAGTGGGGTATAGTGATCATCGCCGATGTCAACATGAAACAATTGTGTATCTGGAAATCCATCATCAATATTGGTTGCTTCTTCATCGTTCTCAATGCAAGACAGATGATCTGGATCGGTGTTTAACCATCCTAGCTTCACAATTATTTCAAAGTCAAATTCTTGGAAAAGTAACAGCCATCGACAGATCTTCCCCGCCAACACATGCATATTGACCAGGTATTGCAAGGCAGAATGATCGGTGAACATATTGAAGTGTCTACCCAACAAATAGTTCCTGAACTTTTGCAAGGCATAAACCATCTCCATGCCTTCTCTTTCAGTCATTGTGTAATTTCATTCAACAAATGACAATTTTCTACTAGCATACGTGACTGGGTGATCCAAGTCGCCCTCCCCTTGTTGCGCAAGCACAACCCCCAGTGCTACAGAAGAGGCATCAACATGCATGTAGAACTCCTTGTTCGAATCTTGAAATACCAGTATGGGAATGGAGACCATCTTGGTCTTTAGTGTGTCAAAACTTCCTTGACAATCCTGATTCAATTTGAATGCAACATCTTTCTTTAGCCGCTTCTCCATAGGGGTAGTAATCACAGCGTTTCCTTTGATAAACTTGTGATAGTACCCTATGTGTCCTAGAGTTTCCAGAAGCATCTTCACATTCATGAGTGGTGGAAAACTAATTATTAGTGTGACCTTCACTTGATAAACTAATAGACCTTCCTTGCATAGTATGTGCCCTAGGAGCATTCCAAATGGTGCACAGAAAATGCACTTTTTAGAGTTTAATGCAATCTGATGCTGTCAACACCTTTCTAGCATTAGTCGCAAGTTATTGAGATGGTTCGTAATTATTCCATAGACAATCTAATAATCCATATACACCTGCAAGAACTTTTAAATTAAATCTTTAAACACAGCGACAACTACTCGAGAAAATACTGCTGGTGCATTCTTCATCCCAAAAGGCATGACTGTATATTGAAAACAGCCCCATTTAGTGACAAACATGGTCTTATGGTAATCCTCCTTTGCAATATGGATCTGGTGGTATCCAAAAAAACCATCCATGAAGGAATACATCTCCTCGAAACCTACGCATTCAAGAAATTCATTTGTAAACATGGGAATGGATCATGCATGCATGCATCATTCAACTTCCTTAGGTCGACGCAAATTTGGATTTTTTTGTTCTTCTTATCCTGGACCACCATAGGGATTATCCACTCTGATTCATCTACAGCCTTGATAATACCAGCATCTAGCATCTGGTCTATCTCAGCCTTCACACGGTCCTTGTATCATTGGTTCAGTCGATACGGCCTCTGTCGCACAGGTTTTTCATCTGGTTTCAACATGATTTTCATCTCCCCTAGGTCTCCTAAAATATCCTTCATCTTTGAAAATCGTGTCGAAAAAAGGTCCTATAATTCATGTAGTAGGTTTGTGATTTTGGCCATGGTCTCCACATCTCAGTAGTCCATGATATCGGAATATTTTGGGTTTTATTTCAACCCAATGTTGACTTTTTTGGATCTTCAATGGCTGACTCATTGAATCCTTCAATATGTCGAGTGCAGTGACGCCGTGAATTCCTTCATATTCCAGAATATTAACATTCTGCAACTCCTCATCATCTTCAGGTTCCCCATACAAGTAGCATGTCATCATGGATTGTATTGAGTAGTGCACATGTGGATCAACTGGGTATGCGATAGGTATGACTTTCATTACTACGTCGCGGATGATTTGTAAACCATTACATACCTCTGGGTTGGCATCCTGGAAACTAAACATTTGCACAAAGCAAACAAACAGCTCCTCCCAAATGCTGATAGTTTTGCACATCTCTACTGCTACATACCAGGATGTCGGCATCTCTTCCAAAGTGTGAAAAAAATAATGGACCCATTCATCTATGGGTCACAATGCCCATAAGGTCTGAAACTCGATCAAATGACTAGTGGGATCATTCCACCCATCGTATCTCCCATCATAATAGACCTATGAATCGCCAATGTGCACCATCATCAATCTCTGATGCTGTCCCTAGTCATGCATCAGCTGCTTGTGTCTCACCTACCATCGAGCTGGAGTATCCTTCAACGCAACATCTAGGGCCAATATCCTTTGTGGTTCAAACACTTTCTCTTCAAATTCTCTAAGGAACTTAGGTGACGCTGGTAGCCCTTCGTAAATTGGTAACTCAACAATCTTAGTTGCAACACGCTTGAGAGACTGTGTTATCAACCCATATTTCCTAAATGATACTTCATTCAACCTATTTTTCCAGTTTTCTAGAGAATCATCAAAGTCAGAGGACGCAAAACTTGCACTACGCCATCCGATTTTGCCTTCAATAGTAGGATGGATATAGTCTTCATAGATGTTATAAGCATGATCCCAAATTCTACCGACTTCATCCTTAATAGGTTCAATATACTCACGTCCCTCCTAAGGTTCCATAGGAGCAATGACTCTGACATGCTGGTTTTCAATTGTCATAACTCTTTCTTTGAAGTTGATAACCGCCATGCTATCATTAGCCCATCCAATCCCTAGTAGTGTGGGATAGGAACCACCATCTTCGATTACTTCTATCACATCAAAGTCAGCATGCATTTTCATACCTTCAATGTCAACAACCAAGGTTGAGACATGACCAATGGGATGAACCTTTGCTTGATTGGCTAGTCACAACTACACTGACAACCATCCAAATGTGGGATTTCCCATCAATTGCCAAGTTTGATTGATTAGAATGTTTACATCTGATCCAAGATCCAAAATACCTGAGTCAACCTCATAATCTCCAATATGGATATTCATCCTCATCTCCTTACCTGTCTTTCTCTTTTGCAAGGAGTTCACTATAGAATCCTTCACTACCTTATCTGAGTGGTAAAATAACATCTCAAACTCGACAAGGGTGTTAGGGTCCCTTGCTAGCGATAGACAACTTTCAAATAATTGTTGCAAGGTACCATGTTTCCATGATGGTCTTGCCTCTGTAGATGGATCAAAATAAAATGGCCTGTCAATAATTGGTAACTTACCCAAATTTATCCCGATTGCATGCTTTTCCCCACAGAAGGTGTCATTCTCCATTGCAATATCAAATGCTACTTTTTTCTTGGCAGCGGGTCAAACTTTCTGACATGGTTCATCATCTCAAGTTGTCGCACTAGCATGAGTAACAATTTCAATGCTGACATCCTTCATTCGTGGTTTGACGTGAATCGTTGCAACTGTAGATCCTTGATTCGGGTCCTGAGCTTGATTTAAGTGGAGATTCTAATTTAATGGTTGATTCTGAGTCGATGCTGGGTTCTACTGTGGGATCTGTGGTTGCAGTGGAATCTAATTCTGCATCGTCAGATGGTTTTGTACTTGAAACGTACGCTAATTCTGATTCTTCACGTTCTGCAACTAAGGAATGTTTCCAGCTTTCCATTTTGCAATGAACTAAGGGAAATTTTCAACATTATGTTTTTTGGCTGCATAGTATGTACACTATGCATGAGGGAACTCCCTCTGATAGTTCCCAAATACTCCACAAGTATAACACTAGATCGAGTCACGACCTAATCCTCCTCCTCGACCGAAGCCTTCTCCTCATTCTCTGAATCCTCCTTGTACTCCTCCTTGTTGAAACTGCGGTTGTGCCATCTGCTGCTGTAGTAGGTTTGGATGATATTGTACATAGTGCGCAACTTGAAAATATTGTTGCTGAGGCTGAATGAACGATACCTAATTATATTGCGGTTGTAGCACAACCTGTGGTTGCGGTTGAGAAAGGATAAATTGTTGCTACGATTGCAACAAGACAAACTGCATCTGGGGTGATGATACATACTACACTTGCATTGCTTGTTGTACCATCTGTGCCTATGCTTGCATCACCTGAGGGTCTTCGCCTTTCCCAAAGTATGAATCGTATGTCCTTTCCTAGAGTAAACCATAAGCTCGATAGTTTTTATCGTCATTTCCTACTAACCAACAAAATTTACAGTATAGATTCTCTGTCTTGGTAACCATCTTTTGCATATATTCACAGTTCTCATGTTAATTCCCATAGACCTGACATATGAGGCACCATGATATACCAGTGCAACTCAATGGATTTGGAGCTTCTGAAAGAAAATAGTTTTGGAACGTTAGACATGTATCTCTTGTATGTCTTCCTTCATGACAGCGGGTGCACCAAAAGTCACCAAAATCTTCCTTGACCTTCTTGATATCTTGTAGTTGGAGTGTCATATTGGCCAACTGCACTTGAATCTGGTTCATCCTAACCGTGGTTTCTCCTACCCGCGATGCCTCCAATTTCATTGTGGTTTCCAGAGCCTTGCTCTGTGTCGCAATCTTTTGCTACATTAGTGGTTTTCTAATATGTGGGAAATCCGTGACGATGAACCACTCCTTGTGTTGGACATCGCTCATTTGGAAGCTGACTCAAGCCATCAACGTCTTAAACCGCTCATCAAAATCCCAAATTTTCTCATTGAGGGAACTGCTTGATTTCTTCCAACTTGGTAAGGTAATAAGCCTCAGACTTCAACTTCTTGAATTCTATAAATAACCCCATACAGATCTCATCCAACCTTTTCATGGCACCTCCCTCAGGAACCTAAGTGAATCTCATGAACCATTCCAGTACGCGACCCCTAAGGGTGGTTGCTAGATGGATTTTCTTAACATCATCATCTACGGTCTGTTGGGAGGTCTATATTGCCTCACACAGGAACCAGTATTGCTCTGGGTCGTCAGTACCATTTCCACAAAACATTGGTAGCTTCATCTTGTCACGTGCCATTCTAGGCCTTCTTCCTCCTACTGGTATTCTATTGCTGGATTGCTGCTGACACATCAGACAAGTCGACATAGAATGTGCGTTTTTGGGGTTCGATCATGTTTTCCTTTTGGGCGTAACCTAGGCCTAGTCATCCTCATCATCACTAAAAGGTCACCTTGTCCCATGTGGTTGGTCCTCACGTCATCACACTTTGATCGCAGCAGGACCTTCTCCCATCCTCTACCTCTTCTCTCGAAACCTTGCTCCTCCCCTTGTACAACCAATTATTTCCTCGATGACCTTTACATTCTCACCATAACTCACACCCATATACCCCTTACCTTTCCATGTGTCTCCCACCTTCCACCACGGTGTTAACAGCCTCCACACACCAGAGTTCCACTACTCTTGGTCCCTCTTTAGAATACCTTTTTCACAGACCAGTTGTTTAATTGCCAGCTGCAGAGATAGTAAACTCAGTAATGTAGCCCTCATGGTCCACTGAAGAACTCCCTTTCTGCTTTGATAAATGACTTATTGGTGTCAACAGAAAACTCGGTAATGTATCCCTCCAGGATGTTGTCCAACCACACCTGAACAACCCGTGATGCCTTATTTTCTGCTTCTTGTAATTCCTAGATCAACTCCAGATTCCAACATGGAAGATCTCCTCCTTGGAACTCACAAAATAACCATTCGTCAGGATGGTATTGGATATATCTATCCAACCAATGGCTCATCGATATTTCAGATTTTGATTTTTGGCTTTAGCAAACTATCAAAACTTTAGATCGAACCACCCCTCAATCTCCGGTCGAGTTGGATGCCAAAACATAGTTTCTTTTTAATCGTAACTCAGGTCCTGACAACGATACCATTTCTTGGAAAAACCAACCAAAAAATCCCTCATCGACAGGGGTTCTCACTCTATCGATGGCCAACCAGAGCTATCTCTTTGAGCACCAGCCCCGACAGGTTTTACCCTACCCAACAACATCCGCTGAGTGGACAAAGTCTCACTCGAGATGTCCAAGGGAGAGCTATCAAAACCACATTTCTGGTAGTGAGGAGGAAGGATATGGGATCCAACAGGGACACAAAATGACTATGTTGATGTATATGTAACTTGGGAATGTATTCTTCTATGTATCTTATGTATTGTAACCCGATGTTTATTCCAGGATGTTTCTATTATGTATTTGAGTCATGTGGTCATGCCCCGATGTTCCGATTGGCAGGATTAATAATGCAATCAAGTCATATCAAGTCATTAAGTAAGTCCCCACAGTTTTGGGGCACTTGGGTTATTATACACTAATTAAGGTGTAGGCTCGAGTAGTAATTATTAGGTCGAGCCTACGTGTGAAATGGAAACTCAAGTGAACGGATGAATATAAATAGAGAGTGAGAGTCTCTCTATTTATCACTTGTGAATTACATCACTTTCTCTCTCAAGTGTGGCGCACCTTTGGAGAAGGAAATACTTTGGCTTGACAGAAGACAGAAGGCTGCTGTTGTGTTGGGAGGTCATCTTACTATTTTGGGTTTCACATCTTGTGGTGATACTATCTTAGAGGAAGTTGAGGGGTTTTCTCCATTTATGGTTTCCCCTATCAAAACTCTTTGTGTCTCTTGTCTGATGTGATGTGCTTATGTTATTGATGTGCTTGTTATTCTCTCAGTAAAAAGATCCTAACAAAATGCTAGCTTAAATGTTGAAAAACTAACATGGTATCAGAGCTAACCTGAGAAGAAGACATTGTGCAGCTACAGGAACTAGGGATTCCTATTTTTTGGATCTTCCTCCACAGATTTTCAGCAAAAGTATGCTAAGATGACTCTCCATTGAAGGGTGCATCTTTCTGTCGATGCGGAATTCAATTTCAAGCATTTTCAATTTCCATGTGGAAATTAGGGCTTTCTAAAGAAGAGGAATTGTTTAGTGAGACCAGCATAGGATTGTTCTCCTCATCAAAACCGAATTTTAGAGACCTGGATCAATAAATTTCGTTGGGTAAAAATCCGGGAAAGTCAAACCTTAGTTTGACCCTGAGCTAGGAGAAACCCTACATGCTAAAACTGCTAAGTTTTGGTACAGTCGCTATATTCCGAGATTGGAAAAGTCTCAGAAGCTGAAAATTTTAGGGGCCGAAGATAAAAGCTTGATGAACACTTTGTACAAAAATCATCCTCAGATTCGCTATATTCTGGGAGATATGATCTCTCCAAGTTAGGGTTCCAGCCTCTTCCATAATTCATCCCTAAACAGGACATCTGGGGAGATTTGCAATATATTGTGCTATAGAGGTCCAAATGGAATTCATAAAGATGTTTTGGAAAGGGCACAGAATTTAATTTCTATGGTTTGAATATCAGACTCAGAAGATGAACGAGTGACACGTGGCATGCCGTACAACTTCACTGTTCTGAACAATCCTGTAACATGTCACCTTGGGAAACAGATCATAAATCCCAAATGGTAAACCCAATTCTGATGAAACCTATGGTGTTGGATCAGGGACATGCGATTTTACCTCAGTAAGAAATTTCTGACATAGAGGATTAGTAATTGCAGAGATATCACAAAAACAGTAATAGGCATTTCCGTAGAAGAAATCAGAAAATTAGGGCTTCCTGTTTCAGAAGCTTCCCTCCACTGTTTTCAGAAAAGGAGTACACTGGACAGCTCCATTTGAAGAGATCTATGTATTCATCCAATCAGATCTAAAAGATTCCAAGTTTTGAAAATTAGGTTTTCTGTGACAAACCCTAGATCAGCGAACTCCGAGACAAGGACGGACACCTCAAATCGGTAAGATCTAATCCTTTGCTATTTCCATTTGAGGTTCTGATTTCAAAGTGATCTATCACATCAGCTTGATGATAAGCTTGGTGAAGTTGAAAACTTCCAAGCATAGAAGTATTTTATCTCTCTAGATTGGACACCTACATGAGTATAGAAGTTCCAGTTTCAGAGGGAGACGAGGCCAAAGAAGACATCATGCTCATGCTACAGAGGATGATGAACCATCCAGAAAGAGATCCAGATATGAAAGATTCTTCAAGCGAGGATGAATATGTTCTAATATCAGCTCTCATAGGTAACATTAATCATGGAATTGATGATTGTCTTATAGATAGTGGGGCTTACAAACATATGACGAGATTCAAGGAATCCTTTGTAAGACTGTCAGAACATGAATCACCTCACAAGGTGAGACTAGGAGATGACTACCAATGTCCAATAAAAGGTAGTGGGGAATCTTCATACAAGCTAGACTCTGGTAAGTCTCTAACAATGAAAGAAGTATTGTTTGTGCCAGGATTGAAGAAAAACCTTCTCTCCATTTCAGCATTGATGCAAAAGGAATGTGGGCTGCATTCATAGATGGTCAAGTCATCATATGGCCAAAAAGGAAAGACTATCGATGATGTGGTAGTGATTGAAGAACAAGAAGGAGGCTTGTACAAATTAAAGGGATATCTAGAACAAGACTTGATCCATGACATAGTAGAGCCAAATGAGCTTTGGCATAGAAGGCTTGCACATGTGCATTACAGAGCACTACCTATTGCAAGCAAAGCTATTGAAGGTCTTCTAGAATTTCAAGCTATTTGAAGGGAAGAACAAAATCATAATATGACTTAAAGAAACCAGTTGAAGAATGCAAAAGTGGTGATGGCCATCTTGAATGGCCTCCCAGGATTGTGGAATTCATTCATGTGAGGAATGTGTGCTAGAAGGAAGTGATTACTTTCAATAGACTCTAGAAAGAGAACTCACAAGAAGAAGAATCTGAAGAAGAGAAGGTGGGAGCAATTGAAGATCAAGCTCTTTCATCCAAAAGAAGATCCCTCAAGCAATGAGGAATATGAAGAACTCAATTCTTGAAGAACTTCTTATCCACCTTAGCTTTTGGATAAGAAATGATGCTATTATGAATGAAGAAGACGATGAAGCTGAAGAAGGAGTCTACCATCGAAACAAATAAAGATAAGTATTCAATTGTCATTTCATTATATTATTTTGTTATGCATTTGTTTATATTCAATTATTGTATTATGCATGATAGGATGTTTGCATTAATGACAGAATACTACTAATATGCATGTGATGGGTAAGTAGCTCATGGGGCTATACAAATTCTCCATTGCTACTTATCTAGAATGAAACCTCTTTGCTGACATATTGGATTAGTGCACAATCTCAATGTTGTCCTGGTAGAGATGGAAGGCATCTAGAAAGTTTCAATGAGATATGGATGAATGTTGTATTGGCTAAAGTAGTTGCATGATCATATATTTATGCATAAGTGTTTTCCAGTATAAATATTCCTTATGAAATGTTTCTAACCATACAAATGCATTTGACTTGTAGGAAAGATCGCATACATAATCGCCTACAAGCAAAGAAGAATGAAGACTTGTTTCGAAGAACAAGTGACGACATTTCAAATGAAGAATAATATGACGAGTGCAGTGACATCATTGATGCAGAACCTTCCAGCCATCAAGAAGAAAGGGAAGACTAGTTCAAGAAGAATGATGTCAGGGCGCAGTATCGAGACCTGAAGAGAATTTCATAGTTCCATCATGCAGTAGATGGAAACATCGTGGGATACAAAGAAAGATTCGTAGCATGAGGCTTCTCATGAAAGGAAGGCCTAGACTACGAAGAGACATTTGCAACTAGCAAGAGTTGAAACACATACATGATGAGCTTAATGAATATCTTAACCTTTGCTACAAGGTTGATAGAGGATGACAAGCTCTCAGATGGATGCAAGATGAACTTTTGAAGAAGTTCAAGATAGAGGATCTTAGTATCCAATGATCTTAGATGGATACTACTTGTCACCCCAGTACAGAATTTTTCAGTGCATAGAGTACGGAAGACAGAGGGAGTATGATGCTCCGCTTCAGAGGGAGTGATTGCAGAAGATCCTGAGGTTTGACATGGTATGATAAGATGGGCAGATTACTGATGATTCTAGGCTTTACTGAGAGTAAAGTGGATTCCAACCTTTGATCCAAGGTTGAAGGTGGAAGACCAGTGATGCTCCTGTTATGTGTCAATGCACTATTGTTCTAGGTATGGAGGTGTGGCAGAGTACCGATGGGATCTTCCTTGGATAAGGGAAGTATGCAGTAGAGATCCTGAAGAGGTTCAGGATGATGGACTGCAAGGCTTTGGCTACACCCATGGCATTGAACTTGAAGCTATTGAGTGATGCTTCATCAGAGATGGTTGATGCTACGATGTATCGTCAGATAATTGGGTCATTGATGTACCTGAAAAACACAAGACCATACATTTGCTTTGTTGTGAACACCTTGAGCCAGTACCTGAGAGATCCGAGAAGTGTTCACTTGACTGCTGCAAAGCATATTCTGAGGTACCTAAAGGGTACAATTGATTATGGGCTCAGGTACGATGCGAATCAGAAGATTAACCTAGAGGGTTATGTTGATTCAGATTGGACAGGCAGTTCCATAGATAGGAAGAGTACTTCGGGATGTTGCTTCAGTATGGGATCAGGTGTGATCTCTTGGTTTAGCAGGAAACAATCCTGTGTGGCACTGAGTACAGCTCAAGCAGAGTATGTTGCAGCCTGTTCAGCTAGTTGTGAGGAAGTATGGCTGCGGAAGCTATTGTCTGATATATTTGATCTGCAGTTGGATGCTACTTGTATACATTGTGACAACCAGAGTTGCATGAAGTTGTCAGAGAATCCAGTGTTCCATGACAAGTCAAAGCATATCGAGATCAAGTATCACTATATCATGGATATGGTGCAGAGAGGAGTAGTGAAGTTCCTGTATGTTGCGATGGAGGAACAGGTAGCTAATGTATTGACGAAGCCATTGGCTAGGCTGAAGTTCGAGTACTTCAGAGAGAGACTTGGTGTTCTCCAGATCGAGGTTTCCTCCCAAAGACAGTGATGAGACCCATAGCGATTCTGACGAGAAGGTCAGATATAAGGGCTGATATTTTCTGTCATGGTGAGAGGATTCAGTTCCTTCCATGTCAGATATGAGTACCATAGCCATTCTGACAAGAAGGTCAGATGTAAGGGCTGAACCATTCTGTTCATGGCTAAAGGATTAGGTTCCTCCCATGTCAGATGTGAGTGTTGGCCATTCTTTCAAGTATGACAGATGTAAGGGCAATTGCCACTCTCCAGGAGAGTGGAGGCGCCTGGTCAGTTACCAGGTAGCTCAGTCTAGGACTGGGGGCCTTTCTGACAAGGGTGGAGGATTTGGTTCCTTCCAGGTCAGATGTAAGTGCATTCCATTCTGTCATAGTGAGAGGATTAAGTTCCTAATATGGCCGATGTAAGTGCGGGACATTCCGTCATAGTGAGAGGATTAAGTTCCTTCTATGGCCGATGTAAGTGCGGGCCATTCCGTCATGGTGAGAGGATTAAGTTCCTTCCATGGCCGATGTAAGTGCGGGCCATTCTTTCATGGTGAGAGGATTAAGTTCCTTCCATGTCAGATGTAAGGGCAAGCCATTCTATCTTGGTGAGAGGATTCAGTTCCTTCCATGATAGATGTGAGTGAGGGGCCTTTCTGATGTGATTGTAGTTTACTACATGATCAGATGTAAGTGCTGGGCGTGCCTTTCTGACGAGTAGGTCAGATGTAAGTGTTGGGTGTGCCTTTCTAACAAGTAGGTTAGATATAAGTGCTGGGCGAAGACCTACCTATGGGCTAGGCCTACAACCAGCATGAAAAAGGCCTGGCTCTGTAGAACTTCCTATGACGAGATAGTACACACATGATGATGACCGGAGGAGATCCAGATCAAGCTATGATCCAGATCCAGTTATGATGACTCCGAGAGATCCAAATCGAGTGATGATCCAGATCCAGCAGTGATGATCCAGATCGAGAGATGATCGAGATCCAGATCCAGATCGAGTGATGATCCAGATCCGATCCAGTGATTACGTTCTATGATGATCCAGATCGAGAGATGATCCAGATCTAGATGACTTGAAGACGAAGATGACTTGAAGATGAAGATGACTCAAAGACGAAGATGATCCAGTTGATGCAGAGAAGAAGACTAGTGCTGAAAATTGTGTCGAAATAATACCTTCCTAGTTAAGAGGGAGTGTTGATGTATATGTAACTTCGGAATGTATTCTTCTATGTATCTTATGTATTGTAACCCGATGTTTATTCCGGGATGTTTCTATTATGTATTTGAGTCATGTGGTCATGCCCCGATGTTCCGATCGAGAGGATTAATAATGTAATCAATTCATATCAAGTCATTAGGTAAGTCCCCACAGTTTCGGGGCACTTGGGTTATTATACACTAATTAAGGTGTAGGCTCAAGTAGTAATTATTAGGTCAAGCCTACGTGTGAAATGACAACTCAAGTGAACGGATGAATATAAATAGAGAGTGAGAGTCTCTCTATTTATCACTTGTGAATTACATCACTTGCTCTCTAAAGTGTGGAGCACCTTTGGAGAAGGAAATACTTTGGCTTGACAGAAGACAGAAGGCTGCTATTGTGTTGGGAGGTCATCTTACTGTTTTGGGTTTCACATCTTGTGGTGATACTATCTTAGAGGAAGTTGAGGGGTTTTCTCCATTTATGGTTTCCCCTATCAACACTCTTTGTGTCTCTTGTCTCATGTGATGTGCTTATGTTATTGCTGTGCTTGTTATTCTCTTAGTGAAAAGATCCTAACATAATGCTAGCTTAAATTTTGAAAAACTAACAGACTATTGGATCCAGAACCATGCATTCATCATTGATTCATTTCCACAACTACAGATTGCATCATAAATTTTTCACAGTATCGCTAGTGCAGCAACATCATTTATAAAACATCTCAACTCATAATGCAATAGAATGTAACAGACTTTAAAACAGATCGCATTGAACATCAATATAGCAAAAATGGAAAAGGTCACAATGACATCATAACAAAACAGATCGCAACATCATAATATATTAGATCGCATCCTGAATAAAAGATAAGATTTGTGCAACAACTATCATATCATATTAACTCTGCGGAAATGATCCAAGACGAACAAGTCTTCTCCACAATAGGAGGCTGAATACATCAGGAAAAACCTAGATAGATCACAGATAGAATAGAAAATTCTCCCAAACCATAGACAGATCGCACCAGATCTCAATGATGTCTCTAGTGAAGGTAAGGTTGGTTTCCTATCGATTCATATATTCCATTGCAACACTCGCTCTATATATAGGGTTGTGCCTTTACATTCATGGTCCAATACTAACTAACTCCTAACTGATTTAACTACTAATGACCTATATCCATGAAATGTGGTCAATTGATACAAAAAGATGCATAAAATATTCAAAAACGGTTTTTTTTCGCCCAATGCGCTGATCTGGACTTGCGTGGTACCGCATGAGCTTGCGCAACTGCCGTGACGCTCTACAAATCACTCACCAAAACCCCTACCAATAGGCCATAGGAGCTTCCACCTTCACGTGGTTGGTCCTATTTAGTAGAGAATATTAAATTATTCTCAAAACAGAGAGGATCTTAATGAATGGTAAGGAACATTACGTTAAAAAAAATTATTTCTATAATTTTAATGTTTAATTTTCACTATTGCTATTTGAATCCTCCATTGGAACTTGTTACAGATAGTGTTGAGAAACATTTTAATAGTTAAGAGGAAAGAAATGGCACTTTGATGTGATCGATGGTCTTATATACATAGTGTTTTTGGTTCTCCATGTTTTATCAGGTGATCTATTATTAACAATTAATTTACTTGAATAGTTGAATAGTATTGTAATTTACATTGTAATAGCATTGTATTTATTTAGATTGATTTTGTTATTTTTGTAAACAAACAAAAATTTATTTGACGGGTGCTAACATGAAACTATTTCAACATGACAAAATTTAAAGTATGTTGAATGATGTTTTGAAAGGTAAAGCATAAGAAGACACTACAAAGCTCCACAAATCAAGGTATAATTAAGTTTTCTTTTGTTTGATTGAACTGTGTATTGGGTATTTATGCATGTGCACACTAATTTGCAATAGCATCTAAGAGTTTCTTTGGTGTTTTGACTCTTTGAGTTTTTTTTAAGGATGATCTTCTCCATGTGTATTCTTTTTGTGGATTTATTCTTTCCTTTTTGAGGTACATCACTTTCCTATTGTACAACCAAGTTGAACTTCTTGATTTTGAAGCATCGGTTCTTATTAAGGCCATGTTTTTATATTTAGTATAAAATTTCTCAAATCACTTCTTTGATGTAATCACCAATTTCATTGGTCTAATCACTGGTATCCTTGCAAGTACTCTATACTGGTGGATAGATATTTCTAGAATAATTCTTCTAAGTGTTTCTTTGACCTTTTTCTTTAGAGTTGATAGATTGCACATTTTATGCTTACTTTTTTGGTTGAGTGTCCATCATTATTTAATAGAACTGGCTATTGAGGAGCACTGAGTAGTTTTTCCTTCATTGTTTCATCCAGGGATAATTTTAGGGGCGAAATTTAGCCCATGGGTTATTTTTCCATGGTTTTCTCCATAAAAAGATTCGCCATTTTGCATTTTTTGAAGCCTTGTTTTGCCCAATTTTGACAAGGAAAATTTTTTTCACCCTAAAAATTGCCAAATTATTATATAAATGATATAAAATCCTTGGAAATTAAAATATTTTTTGAAAAATATCGCCAAACATTTTATAGTTGGCGTTTTAAGAATTGGTAAGATTCGCCAACATTTATACACCTATAAATAAGTATGGTTCCTTAAAATCATCCCTGGTGTCATCTTGTGATTTTCATAATAAGTGTCCACTTGCTTAGCAAGAAACTTGTAGTTGTTCATTTCATTTTTATCATATAAACTTAGGTCTATTTAATGAAATGACTATCTTTGAACAAGTTTTGCTATTGTTTCATTAACATTTTGCATGTATTTTGGCCTTTGAAAATGATACTATGCCTAATTCGTAGGCCCCACATAGTAGAGCATTATGGTGTGTTCCTCACTAGTTGTAACCCATACATTGTTCATCTCTTAGACTCACCAACTACTTTTAGTCACATAATGACCTTAAGAAAATTTCAATTTCATTTTTCCATTCTTGGCCATGTGGTCTTTTCTACCCATATTATATTGATCATTTCAAACTTGAAATCAAGGGGTTTACTCATTGGAGATCAATTGGATCGTTGGAGATCAATTGGAGTTTCATAGACCTAAGTTTTACCTCTAGACTTTCTTCTCCACTTGCTCATGTCTGTCTTATCCAATACATACAAATGATTAAAGGTTAATAGGCATGCAATTTTTTCCACCTTTCTTTTATTTTAGTATATTTCCACTTTGGAAAAACATAATGCATATACAACATTTGAGATTTAAGGAGAAATTAAGAGTCATTGGCTGCTTATCCTGGTGTTCGGTGTTATCAATCGGGATAATATATTGAAAGAATTGAATAGCTTAGAAAATATAGCCAAATATTTAACAGGTATAAAAATTGGTATTATTTTGAAGTGGGAAGTGAGACTAGGTTTTTATATTTGTGATGATAAATGAGGCTTTCATGATTCTATACTATTTTTTGATTTATAACTATTCATCTTGGTGCTTAGTGGAACCACGCCTGGCATCTTTAACACATGTTATTGACAATCATGACCATTCATTGTTTTAAAAAATGGCTGGTGCCAACCTCCCAAGCCATAGATGGAACCTGATAAATGTTGAGTTAGGTTGGAGCCCTGAATCTATCCAACTTAAAATTCAAAGAAAGAAACATAGTGCAGGTCTTTGAAGTAGGGAGAATTTATTGCAAAGATGCAACAAAAATCATCTGTATTATTATAGGTCTCAGTTATATTACCGATAAGATTCCTGAAAGAGTAACCCAAGGGGCATATGCTAGTACTTAAATGTTCCCAAGGTGTGGTGAATGTTGTTTTATGTTTGTATTCTATGATAACTAGGATCTAATTATATCTAGAGACACCATCTGACATAGGTAGGGTTATTGACCCTGTTACTCCACATTTTGCATCGGTGTTCAATGTTCATGTGTGTGATTTTGATCACACTCTTGAGAAGGGTAACATTTTTCATGATTTGATTGTAGTTACTTGGTGTGGGAATAGGATCATTCCCTAAGTTCAAGGTCAAATTCACCTTTGAAGAATCATTGTACTAGAACAACACATTTATGGGTAGTCTTTATAGAAAAATACAATAATAAAAGGCTTATGGGCAACATCATTCATAATTTTGAGTAGGTCTAGACACTTTTTGAGCAAGTATTGATACTTTTATGAATGATTGTAATGAAACACTATCCTTTTTTTAAAGTAAAATAAGAAAAATAATCCCATAAATTTGCATGTAAGATGTATCACAGGAAATCCTATGCATAAGAAGCAAACCTGGGCATTTTTTGAGGAAAAAAAATATTGACAAGAACATGTCTAGGAATGAAAACAACCTCAATCCTCAATTTTGGGCATGTTTTGAGGCAAAAATAAGTGACAAAAACATGTCTGGGCCTAAAAAAAAGAGTCAATCCTCAACTTTGGTAATAATGAGCTTAAGTTCTATTTGAAGAAATCTATAATGCATATCATTCACAATGGATAATTGCCTAAGTAACACACTTGCCTCAAGTTGTATCGGGGACATTTAGTTGTTCCACCATAAATCATTTTCCTATGTTTATCTATTTTTATGATTTTATCAATCATATTGAGTTGAAACTCAATTCTCCAATTAACTAGGCAATAGGTTGTTTGAGTTTTTTAATAGAGATTCTGTTAAAGTAGGCTTCTCTTAAGCAGTTGACCGGGAGCTACCAGTTGTTCCAATTGGGCTAGAATTTGCATATCCAATTTGGTTTGGGTATTTCACTTCATCAACATACTAAACTAACTGATTATAAATATGGCATATACTGCTACCTGGAGGATTGGCCTATCTAAGATGCTAGATAGAATGCACAATTGTAGTCAAATAATTTTATTTCACAATCACTTTTGTTCTTTGTTTAGGCATTTGATGTTTGTTATTTGTTGAAATTTGTGAAATATTCCATCATTCTAGGGCAACCACTAGAAATACTTTTTTTTAACTATACAAACCCCCGTCAAATTTTCGACGCCTTGCGGCCACGTCTGACGAGGTTGCCAAAGATCTGATAATAGGATGCATCGAACAACCAACGAGCCTCATTGCAAATGTGACATAATGTTTCAATAACCCGTGGCCTTGTCCGACAAGGTAGCTATAGATCTGACAAGCGAGACTGTTGAACTTTCGACGAGAAAGCATAAAAAATTCGACGAACCATGCCTCTAATTCGACGACATAATCCTGATTTTTTTAGAGAAGAAATGTCTGACATTTGACAAGGAGAAGTAGGAGTTTTGACGAGGTTCAGTCATATTTTCAACAAGGAGGATATCGAAGTTTCAACGAGAAGGCCTTGGACATTCAATGACTTTGTGGTGAAAGCATTCGGTTTAGTACATTGAAAAATCAGCGGGTATTGGCATGTCATCGAATATCTGATGTTATGCCACCGACGACAAAAAAAATTGAGGTTGTCGAATAACCAACAGGTTATTGTCGAATTTCAGACATGGCAACCGTTGGATTTTGGGCTCAAATTCTATTGTGTATGCAAATCAAAGGTGAAAGAGAAAATCCTGTTCAGGCAAGGAATCACATCAACTTTCAAAAGTTTTGTGCCATCAAATCTAGCTAGACAACCTTCTTTACATACCCTTTTTTAGTTGTTCACGTCCTCATTTCATCATTGCCATGATTACTAATTCCAGGTATAGTCCAAGAAAGTGATCGACCTAAATCTATGCATTCGAATTGAACTAGCTCACCAATAAGATGTGTCAATGCCACTCCATGTAGCACCAAATGAACCTTTGTGTATCCACCTTCAGGTGTGTATGGATGCAGGGGTTTCACGCCATAAATAAATAAAAAATAATCCCCCTCCATCCCTATATCCATTAAATCCATAATACAAGCCATGTTGATCTATGGGATAAAACATAATGGATGCACTCAACCTCACCCGATTCAGCAAGAAGTCCCTCTGCCAGTAACACAAATTGAGGCACTGTTTTGCATTGGTTAACTTTTTCACTTTTTCTTTTAGTGATATCAAAAATAATTGTGAAGTGGTAAAAAGACAATAAATCTATGATCAATAGAGGAAATAAGATGATGGCCCCATAATCAGTAACCTTTGATATTCTAATGTGGATATTCCCTTGAGTGTTGACATTCGGTATATGCGTTATATCCATTCAAAAAAAAAGAGTGAAGCAAGTTTAATATGAAAAAAATGGTTAAATATAAGAGGCCAAGATCGAGTATAATGTATGATTCTATTAATTTATTAAGTTTGTCAAAATTCAGGTCCCCACATATCTATTGGACCATTAAGGGATGATATAATAAGTGGAGTCCCCACTTGTCGTGAATCTAGTCAGTACAGTTGTGTTTCACTGACACTTCTAGTTGTGACTTGTGAGTCTACATGTTCTATTGTTTATGACATGATTCATGTTATTTGACTAATGTTATTGTTCCTCTATTTTTACAATATTTTATAAATCAGTGAAAGATTCACTAGTTTTTACAATTTTGTTTTATCATGAAGTGAAATATTCACCAAGGTTTTACAATATGTTATAAATTAGTGAAAGAATCACCAAGATTCTACAACATTGTATAGTAAAATGAAATATTCACCGGGATTTTACAACATTATATAAAAAGAAAAGAAATATTCACCAATTTTGTTATATATACATATTATATTATTGATAAAATCACCTTCAAATTTTCCTATATATCGGAAAGATTGTCCCATTTTTTATACATATAAATCTAGGAGGGGTTTTTTAAATCATCCTTGGTATTCAATTTCTTAATTGTTTCTGAATACCTACATATGCTTTACATGATATTTCACAAGCATACATGCCCCGAGTTGATAATTAAATGGGCTTGTAAGTTAAACAGTTTGGTGAAAATAATAAGTTATATAGAAATCCTTTCATTTTTGTTGTTGCTACTAGGGAGGTTTTGAAGGCTCAAGAAGTTTTTATTTTGTTGAACTCGATAAGACATGGGAAAGGGATTTGCATTGTAGGAATAGATGAAAATACTACTTGTGATATCTCATATGAAATTTTTTCTTTGTAGATTAGAAGCATATAGATGCATGAATAAATCCATGAGTTTAAGAGCACGACAACTTGATTTAGTAAAAACTACCGCAAATACTAATATAGTGGTAGGAGAACCATTGATAGGAGGAAAACTAGAAGATATATATTGCCCCCAAGTAGTTATAGAAATAATTGATGTTTTTTTAGAATTTGATTATGTGTCTAAAGCAGTTATTTTCCAATCTAGTTTAGAGATTGTGCAAATAGAGGATTTGATTAGTGGGAATTAAATTCATGAACACCAAAAGAATCCAATCCAAGAACCATATTACTCTACCCCTCTTGAAGAATTAGTAATTTTTGGACAACCAAATGATTAAAAAATCAATCCTCTAAAAAATATGGTTCTAATGAATTCCCAAGTTTAAAGTTCGATGGAATACTTCCAATGAAAAAAATTCTAATACTGGTTTTTCAACATTCATGGCATGTCTAATAAATACCTAGACACTTTTCTCTTTGGTTTTATTGTACTTTTTCATGGTTATGACAAATCTTTCGATGCTCAAAAGCTTAAGTTGTTTCTAGATCTTCTCAAAGAAGAAGCAGTTCATTAACCATGAGACTTCGAGGAAATATTATCCAAACATTGGAAGAGAGTGCCAGGTATTCGTAGAAATATTTCAAGATTATTGCAAACCTAGAGGATCAAGAGAAGAAATATTCAAGGTGACCCAATAATAAGATGAAAGTTTGGAGGAATATATTGAGATATTTGTTATAATTTGTGGAGGTAAAAGAAACATAATATGGATCCATACACTTTGAAATATTACTTTTTGACTTATTCGAGATGATTCTATTGATATTTTAAACATGATTGAAGCTAGAGATTTCCCAATTATCCTATGAATACATATGTCATTTGAGTATTCGATACTCAAGATTTAATAAAAAACATCGTAAGGGTCCGAAAGCTGTTGCTACCAAATTACCAAAATCAAGTAGGGGAGGAACCACCTAATCTAAAATTGGTAATTTATTGGTTACATTTAAGACAAACATTCTTAGTTATTTGAATTCACAATTGATGCATTGCATTCCAAAAAGAAGGACGTAGAGAAGACATTGTCTATATTTTTCTCTTAATGAAGTAAGAAATAATCCCTTAGCAATTTTCCATTAAATAATTTTTAATGTTTGTAGCATACGTCAGAAAAACCATTTCACCATTAGATACCCTTATATATCAATATTAAAGGTTGTGGATTAAGGAAATAATAATGAAATGTAGAAAATTTGTTTCATTGCTCAAAAGTGACCATTGGCAACCTATCCCTCAAGGTATGGGTCATGATCCTTCTCAATTTTATAATTATCTTTGGACTAACTAGAAAATGAAACACCTTTCTCAACATTGGTTTCCATGTATGCCTTGGACACAATGGGAACCTCAACGAACACAAGGCTATCAATCACCACAAGGTTGGAGAAATTTTTGTTGTGGACCCCAATAATAACAAAGCAGCCCAAAAATTCAACAACAACAACTTTAATTACGATAAAACACTAAAAGGAAAATATCTTATAGTGGAGGTAATAACAAAGGATTTTAGTGTCACAATATTCGAAAAAAAAGTCAAAAAAACCTTTGCTACAACCTTAACCAATGGTAGACGATGTTTTAATGGAGGTCATAATGGGATATGTTACAACTAAAAAAACTCAATGCCTATATGTTTTAGCAATTTTTTTTTTATCAATTCATTTCATTCAATATTGGGAACCTTTATTTTAAAATTTGACTCGGAACCTTTATTTTAAAATTTAACTATCATTTAATTTACATAAACACATGAATGCAAAGAGTTCACATAGATGCATGAGTGTAGAGAATTCGAGTTGATGCAACTATGTGTCATCAATTACTAAAATCACAGAATGTGATTCTTCGAACAATGTTTACTGACATTGTAGAAAAATATATATATTATATTTTTTTATCCCATTATTCATCTGAAATTAAAAGTTTTTTTTTTATAGTACTATTCATTTCACTTTTAATGATTGTGTTTGTGATTTTTGTTAGTGTTCAGGTAGATGCACGAGAGAATTTTTTTATTATCAAAAGCACCTCTTACGATTATTTGAACAACGACAACTAACATTGTAGTGAAATAAATATATTATATTTTTTTATTTTTTTATTCTATTATTTATTTGAAATTGAATTATTTTTTATAATACTATTCATTTCACTTTTAATTATTGGGTTTGTTTGGATTAATTTCTTATATCATAGATCCATACATCTATTGTAATATTTAATCATGCATACTTTTAATTTCCAATGTACAATTTCAGTTGTAGCATTTGACAAAAACATTAAAGAATACAATTGAATAAAAAGTTTATTTTATTATATATCAATAATAATGCCTTTGTCATACAAAATAGGACAACATAGAGATAACAAAAATCAAAATGTCAACATGCATGTAACTGTTACAGTTATTGGTAAACCATTGTTTTTCAATTCGAATAGTACGTCTACTACATTTTTATACAAAATGTATGATTTTCACAAACAATTACTTCAAAATATACAATAAACTACAACAACTTGAATTAAGATCAAAATTAAATATGGATAATCATTCTTTGTTTGAGTTGTTCTCGGTACTTGAGCCAATTACATCAATTGGGTTATTTGGTCGATTGTTTTGTTCATTAATTCCACACGGGGTTCACTTAATGAACTTGTTACATAGCACGATCATTCATAATATATTAAATAATATCCCTAATTTCACTAAATATTGGAAAATGTCTCCTAAAACTGAATTGTTGACCCCCCCTCCCAATATACCTTGACAATTAAGAAAACTCCTAGTTTCATTAGATACTGTACATATCCATTTTTATGAACGCATTTGTAATATCACATTTATATCGTATTATACAGTTTTAACAAATAAGAGCCGTAGCACATCTTAGTATAAGCAAACATGATTTTAAATAAAATAATAGTATAATGTTAATAATGATCCCACCAAGATTGCAAGGACGATTGATCAATTTGTATCATTGGATAGTGGGAAACCCAACGAAATAGTAAAGGAGAAGTCAAAATGCATAAAAAGAAAACCAATCAAGAGATCAATGTAACAAAGAATGTAAAATATTGATAGTAAAATGCTGGGTGTAGCGCTAGGAAAATATGAGAATTGTAGATCTTTCACACCACATCCTACCAATCTACCAATTTAATATCATGCAAATACAAGTATATCCATAAAGAGATCATGCTTTTTATAAGCTTAATAAAATAAACTCCATAAAAATGAAAAATTGAAACATTTTGGTGGATGGACTTCCCTACCTTACAAAGGTAGAATGTTCTTTACTAGTTACAATTACAAAGTCAAAATCATTTTCTAGATTCATCTCCATTTCCATCCACATGTACCTTTTATCTACATAAAGTTTGACAGATATATAGAACCATTTTTCAAAGGATTGGATATAGCCTACATTTTTGAAAGTGATGTTGAAACATTCAAACTACAATAGAATTTATAGACAAGGAAATTCATGGAACTAAAAAGAATGAGAAATATTTGGCTTATTTGAGAAATATATAACAAAATATATATATAATTCTGATGTCAAGATGATACACAAAATATATATATATTTATATATAACAAAATGTATATATAGTTAAATGTGATGACAAAATATATAACAAAATATATATATAATTCTGATTGGTGGAGACACTTTAGTCATACTATGATTCTGATGTCAAGATGATAATCGTAAGAATGATATATTCAATCAATTGCACCACATAATTAAATGTAATGGCATCACCTTGCTTGTAAACCGCTTCTTCTGAAGTAGATTATCAAAATAATCGAGAGTTTCCAAACCCTCCACTCGTAGTTCACTTATATCTGAAACTATCCACCACCAAAATAAATATGCAAATCAAAGGTGAAAGAGAAAATCCTGTTCGGGAAAGGAATCAAATCAACTTCAAAGCTAGATGACTTGTTTTATATACCCTTGTTTTAGCGGTTCACGTTCTCGTTTCCTAATTGCCATGATTACTAATTCCAGGTATAGTCCAAGAAAGAGATCGAATGTAACGTCCCCGACCCTCCGACCGACGAAGAGGACGCTACCACAGAGTTAACCACCCGAGCTAAGAGCCCCACGAACGTGTACACTCATAATATGGTGAGAAGCTGAAATATAATGCTTTGAACTAAAACATGCATACATGATTATTTATAATACATAGCGGAAGCAACATATATTCATACAAGCATTCAACATGTTCATCATGATCATTAACAGTAAATAGAATTGCAGAAGTAAAATAGACAAGATTACTTATCTTTATAAAGAACTCGTTTCGCAACTAGCTACGTCGCTGCAACGTTCCACCCAACCATAGGCTAGCATGCTCCTAAATCTCTCAGCAATGCTTCCACCCCCGAGCCAGGCATGACTCCCCAAGGAATAAGGAACTAAGAGGCTTACACATAGCCAAGGGTAACAACACCACAAGGGTATACAGTTCAGCCAAGCCAACACGGTTGGGTTTATCAGGCGAACAACAAACCAACCAAGCAAACAGAGTTGGGTTTATCAGGCCATCAAGGAGCTGGGAAAGGCTAATGCTAAGTTGGTGAGCTCACTGAAGAGCTGCAGACACCAACACCAGAACCAGCCTAGATTTTAGAACACCCACACACACCCAACACAAGGAAGTCAGTCCCTTCTCTGCAACGCAGTCCCTCAGACCCTGATCTTCCCTCCAGTGCTCTTGAGGGGTTGTGGAGAAGAAATCCATCTCAATAGCTCTATCCGTGTGGTTCCCAACCCACCAGGTTTATCAAGCACCTCAGGCCCTCATTCACCAACCCAAAATAGTCCGGGGACAAATCCACTGCATGCAAGCAGACAAACAGCTATTCAAGCATTTATAGGGAAAAACACAGTCAAACCATCGTGGCAAACACCAGCTAGCATGCTCACATGAACCCACAACAATCCAATCTTCAATGCCATCATTGTGAGACTTACACAGACCATAAAATGGTTAAAAAAAGACACAACCAACATTCACAGCTCAGCGTGGATTCCCTGGAAAGATCACCCCGATCTTCTACCAATGCCGCATTGTAGTTATCTCAGTCAACAATGCGTGGGAAAAACCGCTCCCATTAATCAGTGGGAGAAATTCCAATAATTTCCGCTGCGATCCACTATGATGGATGAAAACAATACACAGTTCAATGCATGGAGGCCGAAGTTGGTTCTCTGTGTGGATGGGAAGCACAGAACTACAGACCGACAATTAGCGCTAGAGAGAGGAGTCGAACCCCCACACAATGGATGGTAAAACATTTTATTCCCCGTCCTTCATGAGGAAGACGAACAGCGATGATCCGAGGGAGTAGGAAAAACGGTCCCTACGTCGTGGAGAGGAGAGCAAGCGTGGCGTGGTAGTGGTCTTCTTGCGAGCCAATCGCTGCCTCAACTAACAAAAAGGAAAATAACCAAGGGAGGTGGTGACACATAGCTTTTCCTCGTGACTCAATGTTTCACATCTCTCTTTCCTTTTCCTTTGGAATCACGCCCCTTCTCAATTTAGTTGCTGTGAACATAGCTGATCAGGTTATTTAATTAAAATGCGTGTTTACATGATGCCATAATTAAATATATGCCACATGTCATCGGTGGCCATTCCTAATCAGAAACACAACATAACCAAATCTATGGTGTAGCCTTGGCCTTTAGCTCCGCACCAAGATTATTTACAACATATGTATCCTATGTACTTTAATGCAAGTGGGGTTAAAACCAGGGTATTACATTGAACTGAATCTATGCATTTAAATTGAACTGGCTCACCAATAAGATGTGTCAATGCCACTCTACGCAGCACCAAATGAAAGTTTGTGTATCCACCTTCACGTGTGTATGAATGTGGGGATTTCACGCCATAAATAAAACAAATAATCCCGCTCCCTCCCTATATCCATTCAAGCCATAATCCAAGCGATGTTGAGCTATGGGATAAAAAAAGATGGATGCCGATCTAGCAAGAAGTCCCTCCGCCAGCATGCCAAATTGAGGCACTGTTTTTCATTGGTTAACTTTTTCACTTTTTCTTTTTAGTAATATCGACAATCATCGTGAAGTGGTAAGAAGACAATAACTCTATGATCAATAGGAAATCAGACGATGGCCCCATAAATAGTAACCTGTGATATTCTAACGTGGAGATTCCCTTGAGAGTTGGCATTCTGTATACGCATGTGATCCATCCAAATACTTTATGACCGGCCTGCCCTCCATTCACACATGCTATGGTTGTACAAATATTTTATTGAGAACATATATATCCAACAACACATACTTAGAGAGTAGAAAATCCATCTTAACAACACTGTTCATTGGGTGAGTGTGGAAAGTCGGTAATCGACCATGATGCCAATGGAAACGTGTGATATAAATACTCTTCCTTTCAGTGTTTTGTTTTTCATAGAATAAAGATAGTTCTTCAAAATTTCTAGAATAGATTTTAATCATAATTGTTGAAGCAACTGACAGGATTTAAGAGCAAATTCGATCCAGTGGTTGACGCAATCGTTATTGGAAGTAAGCCAGAGAGTATATTCAATGATGATGAATGGCCTGGAATTTCAAATGGCTACATGTTTTAAGCGCCTGTCATTTTACGTTTTATGCTAGTTTATAAAGTGTCAAATTTATTGTATTATAAAAAACTCATCCGTTAATGCTAAGAATTTCATCCCGTACTCTTACCGATTGGTGCCCTCTCTGTATATCTGGATGTAAAACTCAACCATTACTGCTAGCAATTCCAGCCCGTACTCTTATCGATTGGTTCCCTGTGTATATTTGGATGTTTGGCATCATCAGCATCCAAGGAGGAGTTCAATCTATCATTTTCCTTGGAGATGCATCTGTTCTTTACCTTATTAATTTAGTAGGGAAAGCTCTCCCTTGCCATGATGGGCTTCCGAATATGCATTTATTTATATAACTATAAATTTTAATTTAAAATGAAACCTAACGGAAGATAAGGATTTTGCTCCAAGGTTGATACTTTCAAATTTCTCTAAATTAGTCAAAATCTGTATCTTATTTTCATGGAAGATATTGCTTTCTTAGCTTGCAGAAATTTGCTTAATTACCTGGAAGATTAGACAAATACTCATGGTATAATGGTTGCCCTTTTTTTTAACGGTTGGTCCTTGTTATCAGTATAAGGTGCTAGAAATTGTAAAATCTGATAGCCAAAACCGAGCCCATTAAACTTGGGTTTAGCGCTCAGTCAATATTTTTAAAAGAAAATAATTTTCTCTTTTTAACTCCAACCTGTTTTTACTGCGACCACCCTTTTTACTGCGACCAAGCTAGTTGGTGCGACCAAGTTGATGCGATCAAATTTGGTGCGATCTGCGATAAAGTTGATGCGATCAAGTTTGGTGCCTCATGCTATCAACTTATCTGCGGTGCGATCAAGTTGATGCGGCGGTCAAGTTGATGCGATCAACTTATCTGCGATCAAGTTGATGCGATTAACTTCTTTTGCGATCAAGTTGATGCCTGATGCAATCAACTTCTCTGCGATCAAGTTTGGTGCTTGATGCGACTAGATTGATAGAATATGATTCTTAGTCTAAAGACTTAANTGCGATCAACTTCTTTTGCGATCAAGTTGATGCCTGATGCAATCAACTTCTCTACGATCAAGTTTGGTGCTTGATGCGACTAGATTGATAGAATATGATTCTTAGTCTAAAGACTTAAGAATTTTACAAATACTTTTCACCTGTGCGTAAGATGAAGTAAAATGACCACATTTACAAATCCAAATAACTTATGGAAAACATATGCCCAAATATGTAGGAATATTTGAGCGGAACAAAGTGCGGTAAAACCTGGAACTTTCAGGCCGTGAGATTTTTATGGGTTCTTGTTCTTTTACTTATCAGTAACAGTAAAAGACATTTACAGAAGTAAATCTGGAAATATGAGCGGCCAAATAATCATGAATTCAACGACAAACTATTTCATATATTCAACTATGCGGAAATACAAAGTAATACAAACTTGTCTGTTACAAACTCGTCCGTCTACAGAGCTTCAGCTCTTCGGCTAAATCAAATGCACAGAAGCTTGAGCTTCAACTTCTCTTTCTCACCCGGAGTTCCTTTGTGTCTGTGTTCCTGTTCTCTGTGTGTGTGTCTATTCGTAAAAACTAAATTACAAAATGCTTATTCTATTTATAGACAACCTGAAGATTTGCTTCAGCATAAACCGACTTACTTGCCGACTTACTTTGCATTAAACACTGCAATAACTGCCTATCTAACAACTTAGCGTCTGAAATAAATTCGACTCAGTTACGCTTCCTACTTGTTGACTTTTCCTTCTTGTCAGACTGACAGACAAGATCGTGGCTTCTAGAGACTCTGACAGAGTCGGCTGGAGATCAAATACAGATATGCGAATTAATTACATTTTCCAACAAAATCGAACCTAACACAAACAATATCAAAGTCTGGTGGAGATTCCACCAATGTATTGGTAACCAAATGTCAAAATGTCACGAGAATATCACTGAACCTAAAAATTTTCACACAAAAAAATCATTCGCACATTTCAATTTCAAAGAGATACTTCAAGCAAGCCTTGGAAATGCAAGACAACCAAAGAGCACATTAAGAAAGATTACATCGGGTGAAAATTTTTAACCCTGTCATCCTTCCACACGAAAACACACTCATACAAGCCAAATGACTCCTTGCTCAAAAACCCCTCCGGCACACCACAACACCTTCATTCTACATGATGCCATTGAAAATAGAATGTACATGTGAATCGTAAAACCACCAAACTACGAAGAGAGTAAACAACCATGAATTCATCTTTGTTAAATTTAAACCCACTCTTCATCTTGTCCCTTTGTATCAGTTTTGTCCCTTCCTCCCTCTCGAAATACGATATGGAAACCAAGCCCTAAAGCAAAGGTAAATTGTTAGAAGAAATCCTAAACGTGGGCCCTGGGACATATGATAAAAGGATCTCACAGTAACTCGTCCAAGTAGGGCGTTGAACAGTACAAAAGAGAGCAGTCCACAGTCACAGACTAGATAGTTTCATAGAGGTGTTAAATTTTCTGACGGGACTTTAACTAGATAAAATTCAAATCTACGTTTCAAAATTTTTCCTGCCCGTCACTGTTGACGTCTCTGTTTTATGTATACCGGTCAAATACATTCTCAAATGAAAAAAATGTCCTGAAGGATGTTAAATTCCACGCCTTCAATCTATCGGTTTCGGATTTGTTACTTTTAAATACGAAGAATTTATGGCCTCCGCAGTAAAATCCATTACGGTACAATTCTTTGCAAAAATGTAAGTAAAACATTGCATACATTCAATTTTAATGATTGTATGCCGGATAAATCCTTCCACAAAATCTTTGCGCAGGTAGAAATTAAGGGTGCAGTACCCAGTTCCATGCTTCAAACCCTGGGATTGATGAAAGTAAATACCCACGAGGGCATATCCTCCACCAAGCAATTAGAAGATGTGGATGAACATAGGGGAGGGGATAGAAGAAAGCAAATTAGGCCATGGGAGTTCCGAAAGAAAAGGTAGAAACACAAAGTACACCTTTAGTGTGTAGTCCACCCTGGGTTAAGAAGTTTAAAATATGGCTTCCATAATTTCTAGGAGAAGTATCCAAACGACTACATGAAGGGAAGTGGTACCCCTTTCTTCTCTTAAAGGTGAATTCAGAGCAACACGTGGCATGGAACTGGACCATGTTTCTCTTGGCTACTTTAAGTTGAGATACGATTTCATACGTTCGATGCCACCCCTCTGTAGGATGAAGACTATTCCTGTTGGAAGGGGCCCTGCCATGCACATGGTTCTTCCTGAATCACTTCCAAAGGAAATAATACACACTGCTCATCAGCAACATCCGAGACAAAGTATTGGGAGTAGCTCCTTTGTGGATAGAGGAACCTTTGTGCATCCATATCTCTGAGCATTGGGTGCCTCAAATAAACACCATAAAGCATGAACAACACTGCCCTTTATTTGCAGAGTGATGAGATATTGACCAAGAGGATACATCTCGTTTTGTTTATATACATCGGCATTTCATTTCGTTATTAATGTGTTTTGCAAGATATATTCCCTCCTGGGCTCATGCGTTGGGCTTGAATTGACACTTGGTTATGCAGTTATATTCAACACTTCGTAGGTGGAAAGGAAGTTGTATGTTTCCTTCAAAAGATATGTTTGGGATGCAAACCCCTAAAGAATGCACAGTATACTGATAGAATATACCTTTTAACTCTATACTTTGAACCATAATTACCTTCGAATACCACATTCAATTCAAAATTAATTCGTATTGAAATTCTTCAAGTCCATAAAAATTTGTGAGTATAATTTATACCCTCATTCAAAGAGGGGCTTCCTCATGCATCCCCTATATTGCCAAGACTATTTAAAAAATGCAAGGTATGGCAGAGCAACCGTTGCGAAGGCTCATTCCACAAACTATTTGAAACATTACTCTGAATCTGAATTCCTATCTGTACTAACTTATTAGTTTTGGTCATCATCTAAACAGTTTTTCTGGTCAGGTTAGTTCATGTTTACAATGAAATGAAACTTTAAATCAAATCCATAGGACATAGAACTTGCCATAGATTCGTTCTCTTCACTTGACTTAGCATATGATCTTGGACCACAGTCCTTGAGAAAAGCTCCAGGGACCACTATAAAGGTACGAGATCACAATCTGAAATTTCCAAACACGGAAGTGACTAGAATTGAAAAATATCTAACATCACCATCTGAGTATGTTGGAGGAAAAACATCAGTGGCGGGCTAACTAAGTTCTAGTTCTAGAATCCAACTGTATGTGCTCCCTGAGAATCCAAATCATCTATGTATATACTAAACAATGGTTAAGAGAGGGGGCAACATTGTTTGATTCCTATGGCTCTCTGCGGTCTCGTATTCTCTAGCAATGAGGGATTCTCCATGTTGGCATTGGATAAATTAACCTAAAATCTTATCTTAGAAGCAAGCAAGAGAAACAAAGAAATATATAAACGTATTAACACTTCAAAACCACTCAACTCCCATGCCTCACAAAGCATATGTTACACGACGGTTCGACATATCTGTGAAAACCCCAATGATTTACTCACCAAGAAATAGTTCCTAGCAGTGATGACTTGGCTCGGCAATGGACTTGGGATAGTGTTAATGGTGCTGAAAAGTCCAATTTATAGGGCATGGGAGTGATCAATCTAACTTTTAACTACCAATTATATCTGCGTTAAACATTAAATCAATTAAACCATACGATTAAACAAAGCCATTACCTCGAACTCTAATCAACTGGGATCAGCAATAATATGAACAAAGCCATTACCTGATGTTGTCCTCTTTGTTGAGAGTGAATAATTTACGGAACTGTGTATGTTGAATGATCAAAGTTCTAACCTTAATATATAATCCAATCCAAACGAATACGAAGACAAGGATTGGCTACCAAGCAGACACCTCGATTGAACCATCATGAAATATCCTTGTTGCAAAGATCTACAAATTCATATAATAGAGATAAAAGTGTGCCAATTGAAAGAATTAATATTAGATGCATCCATGTTGTCTAAGGAGCAAATACCCCATTTTGACTAAACAATTAATAACACGCGGGAACGATAGAAAACTCAAAACTGCCAGACGACATGGTTTATTGATAACGGTTTTACGAAACACAAGCAAACCATAGTTTTCCTTAAAAAAACAGTCACAAACACTCCAACGTCCGTCTAGAGAAGAAGATATTATACTTTTGCATAACCAAAGGACCCTAAACATCAACCCCATAAGGGATGGTGCGCATTTCCCAATTGCCTCAATTAAGAGCTGTAGACACTACTAGGGTTGTACTTGCATTTGAATAGTCATCAAACTTCAAGTGTATTGAGTAGTTGAGAAATCAAACTAAACTTTAATGCCAACTGCTTATCTGGAATTACATTCCATACTTTGCGTTCATAGAATGGTTGGATATATTACGTTCTTGTGGGAGTATATAACATCCATGGAGTGATATTAATCTAAGGTAATGGTGCATTCTCATATAGTTTTTGCGTTCAGAATCAGTGCCCTGGATCGTCATTAGTAAATTTAGCATTGCTACCTTAAAAATCTATGTAAATTAACTTATTGTATTCTAATTAAATTGCTTAGAAAAATGGACCACGTATTACTAATTAACTTATTGTTGTACTACATACATTTCAATAATGAGTGAAGTGTAACGAATGCTCCTTTTTCACTAGGTATTTCAAAGCCTCAGAATAATAAGATTAAGTGAATATATGAACTTTTATCAAAGAAAGCATGATAGACCATAGTGCGGCGACCAAGCCAAAGAAACAACAAAAGAAACAAGGGAAGAACCAAAAGCTAACCCCTCCTAAGGGCGTTACTATGGCGGAGGATCATTGGGGGAGGGCAAAGGCACCACCATGGGCTGATCCGCCTAGATCTCCAACAGATCACCCGCAATCATGTCTGGCAATCTGAACCCCACAGCGCTTTCCAGTTGCCCCTGTCTGATTAGATTTAAAGGCTCCCAAATCCCATGCGCTAGTTGCGCTTTTGCTTGCATATCACAGGCCAACAGGATGTGGACTGACCAGAATGGGCCGACAGCTAGGGGCCACCCTTGGTGTCTTTGATATTCTTGAAGGAGCACTACTTCCTTAGGAATGATTTGGGCTTCCACCATGGCCAAAGTTTTTGCCATGTATTGTGCCCCCAATTGAACGCCAAGGGAACTGGGCCTTCTTCCACAAGCGGAGTGCCACCAGAGGAACCATCCTAGGGAGTATTTACTCCTTCCAATCTAACGCGTTTCCCGGGCGATGCCTCACAGGCCATTGCTGAGCCATTGTTTCGCAGAACAGAAAATTATGAAAGGACTGCACAGGAAAGTAATCTAAACAGAACTTGAACATGGTGAACCTTTCACCATCCATAGAATAATATATAGCCACTCCTCTGAGCTTGGTGATGTAACCCTCCCTAATCTTCGCTGGTTGCTCATTCCATTTTGTACCTTGTGGAGCTTCAACCTTACAGGTCCAGAACCGCTTAATCTTTTCCAAATCCTTCTTTTCATGCAAAATATTGGCATCTCTACCATCCATTAATGGCCTTCTCATACAGGACTTGCGGTTATTGATAGTCCCAAATCAAAGATACAATATTTCTCCAACTGTTATCCAAAAGGGCATGATCCCTTGTACCTCCTTGAACCTTGCAAGCATGTTCGGGGACATTCATATAAATTATGGCCCCACGCCAGATCGTCCTCTCTGTATCGAGCATGCATGCCACCATCCTCCTGTGAATCGCTCATGTGCTTCCCACCTGTCCTAGCCTTAACATCAACCTACATGCAATTAAAGCCAAGTGGGATGTATGTCTCATCGCCTTCATTCGATTCTAACACGGGGATTTGGAAAGTATCATCATCATGTCGGATCACATAGCTACCCTGAGGCTTCCCATTTAAGACGAGGTTGTCATGTGTGTGGGGAGGAGTGTCAGACAATAGGGTTGAGGTGAAGGATTGAAATCACCTATCCGGCATCGAGAATGAAGGCACTGACAGCCATTGACGATGACCTCCATCTGTCCTCCTGACATCATCCACCACCAACTCTTTGCATCTTCTCCAAACCATGCGATCTCTCTTATCGTCGTATACCTTTGCATGGAAGGAGATAATCTTGCCAACCCCTTCGTTTGCCAAGGAATCCACCACCTTGTTACATGTCTGTTTAACATGTGAGAACACGAGCATAGGATTATCCCTTAGCCATCTCTTTAGTTTTGTAAGACTGCTTTTCCATCGCCATTTTTTGGATACATGACCTATGGTTTCTCCATGTTGAGATATTGTAACTTCAAAGGATATTCTAAATGTATTTTACTGATGTAACCCAAGGGAGATGTTATTATTCCTCTAACAGGGTGTTACTATTGTATTTGGTCATAATAGAGTCTTGAGGTAAAGCCTCCTCTTGTGTTGGGTCTTTAGTACCCCAATTAATAATATAATATATTGTTTTGAGTATTCCTAGGAGAAGTCAGCACAAATAGTTTATTGGGGCCGACTTGTCTAGTTCAAAATGTCAATTGACAATTAGTATAAATAGAGGAGTTGGGTTCTCATTTGAAAAACAGACTCACTCACTTCTCTAGTGCATAGGAGAAAGAGAGAGAGATTGAACAAAAGGAGGAGAAATTTTTTTTTGGGGGTTGTCTTTTATACATATTATAGAGAGGAAGTTTTTGTTGTGTTTTCTTCACCTTGAGGGTTTCCCAGGATAAATGTTGTGTCTATCTTGTGATTGTGTTTCTCTCAGTGCTTCTTGATATGATGTTGTGATTTTGAATTGAATACTATTGGAATCTATTCTATCATATGAAAACTCAACATGGTATTAGAGCTAACCTGATTAGAGAAGCTTTCACAAGGTGAAATTCCCCCCTCCTCTCTCTCCGAAAGAAATTAGGGTTTCTGAAAAAGTTTGAGGATTAAGGATCTGCTTGCATAGAAAGTTGCACCCTCCCAGAGCACATATATTGATCCATAGATCGATGTTTTTGGGTGGCTAGATATCCGGGAAATCCAAACCCTTGTTTGACAGTGCACCATAAAACTGCAGCAAAACAGAACCAGAAAAGCTGCACTGTAGCAAATTTGCAAGTGGGATTCAAGGACTGAATATTAGGGATCTCCAGAAAGTAGTTGGACCAACAAAATTGCCTCCTCCAAGCACATCTACTGGTAAGGTCAAACTCCTATTTTGACAATTTTAATTTTTGAGTGACTTATTCGTCAAGATGGCCCCAAGCACTAAGCTTGAGGAAAAATTGGAAGGCCTAGAAAACTTCCTAGCTTGGAAGTATAGGATTGGCCTCATTCTGAAATAAATTGGTCTTGAGAAGTACATCAACAATGAGATTGCAAAACCTGAAGAAAGTGAATCTAAGGGGAAGCAAGAACAAGACCTAATAAAAGCAATGAGGATCATTTTTTATTCCATTAAGGATCACTCGATCCCCCAAGGGTCATCCAAGAAGACACCTAAGCAAATGTATGATGCACTTTCCAAAATATATCAAGGAAATAACATCAACAAAAAGATGAATCTAAGAAATCAATTGAAGGGCACCAAGATGAGCAAAGGAGAATCTGTTCAATATTACTTCACAAGGATCTCCCAGATCAAAGAGTAGCTAAGTGCTATTAGAGATACTGATGATGAGGATGAATTGGTTATGACTGCTGTTAATGGCCTCACTAGACCTTGGGACTCATTCATCCAAACCATGTGTGCCGAAAAAGAAAGGATGATGTTTGACATAGTATGGGAAGATTGCATACAAGAAGAAGCTAGAGTAGCCAATATAGAATCTCTTCTCAGAGAAAATGATCAGGCTCAAGCTACCCATACTAAGGAAATAAATCAATCAATCTTCAAAAGGCGTAATCATGGGCCTTCAAAGAAGAAATTCCACAAAAGGAAGAAGAAGGATTACTCAAAGTATGAATGCTACACCTATCATAAGATAAGACATCTTGCTAGAGAATGTCCATCATTGAACAACAACAACAACAACAACAACAAAACACATCATGCTCATCTAGATGAAGATGAGAATGGAGAAAGACCTCGAATGAAAACTAGAGGTGAAGATGTAGAATAATATGTGTTATTCTCTGCACTCTCTAGGTCTGTAACACCTGGAGAAGATGCATGGCTTATTGATAGTGGTGCCTCTAAGCACATGATAGGAAAGAAGAAAACCCTATCAATTTTTTTTTAAAAGGACTCTTCCATGAAGGTATCTTTCGGAGATGGCTATCAATATCCCATCAAAGGTATTGGTGAATCAATCTACAAGCTTGAATCTGGGACCTCCATGAAGATAAAGGAAGTACTGTATGTACATGGCTTGAAAAATAACCTACTTTCCATCTTAGCTCTAGACAAGAAAGGATATAGAGTTGCTTTTATAGATGGACAGATACTCATGTGGTCCAACGGTAAGACACTTGAAGATGTTGTAGTCATTGTAGAAGAACAAGGAGGACTGTAAAAGCTCAGAGAACATCCAGAGACAGCCCTTGTCCATGATACTACCAGCTCAAGTGAATTGTGGCATAGGAGACCTTCCCTCGTCAACTACAAAGAATTTCCCTATGTGAGTAAGATGGTAACAGGGTTACAAGATATGAATATCAAACAAGAGGGAACCTGCAAGGGATGTGCAAAAGAAAAGAACATCAAGAATCCCTTTCCGAAAAGTGACACAAAGACTAAAGGTACATTGAAACTAATTCATTATGATGTATGTGGTCCTTTTCCCTCCATATCCTTAAGTGGATAGGAATACAATGTCACATTTATTTATGATTATTCAAGAAAGAATTGGATACATTTCTTGAAGAATAAAAGTGAAGTGTTCGGGAAATTCAAGGAATGCAAATCCTTGATAGAGAACCAGTCAGAAAAGAGAATCAAGATGTTGAGATCATATAATGGTGAAGACTAGACATCAAAGGAATTTGAAGCATTCTGTAAGGAGGCAGGAATCAAGAGGGAACTAACCACTCCCTATAATCCCCAACAACATGGTGTTGCAGAATGGAGGAATAGAACTATCATGGAAGTAGTGCAGACTATGATTCATGACGAAGACCTGCCTATTCACATATGGGCTGAAGCTGCAAGAACAACCGTATATGTGCACAATAGATTATCTCATAGCGCTCTTGAATTCAATACTCCTACAGAAGTGTATACCAGAAAGAAGCCTGAAGTAAGCCATCCCAAGATATTTGGTTGTCCAGTATATGTACATATTCTGAAAGAGAAGAGAACCAAATTGGATCCTTCTGGTAAGAAGGGAATATTTGTAGGATGCTGTGAAGTCTCCAAAGCCTTCAGGATATACATTTTAGGATTCCATCATATTGAGATTAGTAGGGATGTAACCTTTGATGAAGAAGTATCTCTTAAGAAATTTAGAAGTTTTCAACTTGAAGAAGTACATGAAGAAGATGTACCTCCCAGAATGACAGATTCTAAACAAACTCTTGAAATAGTAGCACCAGAAGATCATGACATCATAGAGCCTCAGGAGCCCCCTACTATGGATATCTCTCGAAAGAGAAAACCTGTTTGGGTAAGAGAAATAATACAAGAAGAAGAAATATATGGAACACTAGAACGATCCACAAGAACTAACAAAATATCAAAGCCATATTCTAGTTATGTAACTTTGATATGTTATCTTGTAGAGCAAGAACCCAACAGCTATGAGGAAGTTGCACAGAAGAAAGAATGGGTTGAAGGAATGATGGAAGAATACCAATCTATCATGAAGAATGTTGTTTAGGATATAGTTCCCAAACCAAAAAACAAGAGTGTGGTTCCTTTGAAATGGATCTACAACATAAAACATGCTGTGGATGGAAGTAATTAAAAGTACAAAGCAATATTTGTGGCTAGAGGATTCTCTCAGAAAGAAGGAATTGATTACGAAGAGACATTTTCTCCAGTAGCAAGGTACACTTCCATCAAAACTATCATGGCACTTGCCTCCATGATGAAATGGGACTTGCACCAAATGGATGTAAAGACAACCTTCCTTAATGGTATGATTGAGGAAGAGATTTACATCAAACAACCACAAGGATTTGAAGTCGTAGATAGAACAACTCATGTATGCATGTTAAAAAAGGCTCTGTATGCGATGCCTAGTTATTAACATAGACTCTATATGCGATGCCTAGTTATTTATGTTTAATACTCAGTTCCTGGTTCTAGGCATCGCTAACGAACATAAATGAGTTGCCATCTCTTACCTACCACAAGTTGCGTCTTTGGATAAGGTTACGGTTTTCCTAAGCCGATTTCTGGATGTTGGAGCCTGAGAGGTCTTCCCCGAATCTTATGAACGTTTGTTTCGTCCATTGGGAGGCATACTTTGCATGCCATAAGTTAGCCCATGGTTCTTCCTCTTGGGTTATCCATTTCCACCATATCTTGGCCCCCATTGCTTTATTAATGTCTAAAGGGTCATGAAGACCTAACCTTCCGACATCTTTGGGTTTACAAAAAGTTTTCCAGTCCACCAATGGCCATTTCCTGTGACTGTCGGAACTTCCCCACAGAAAGTTCCTTTGAATATTTCTAATTTTATTAATTGCGGATTTTGGTGCTCCCAAAACTAAGAATAGATACATTGGCATAGCTTGAAGGACCGACTTAACCAGGATGAGTCTGCTGGGGAAGTTAAGAGCTCTGAAGCTCCAATGGCTAAGTTTCTGCTTGATTTTGTCTAGAATATCCTTCCAAGAGACCTGTTTGATGGTTGACTTAGCAAGCGGAGCTCCTAGATATTTGGAAGGGATCCATCCTTCCTTCCCTCCTTCAAAGAATCCCAAAATCCTGAGAGTATTCCTTTTAGTAATTTTAGGGGTATTGAAGAAGTAAGCCTGGGATTTCTCCTTATTGATTTCCATACCGCTGGCTTCCAGGAAAGTGTCCAGCCCCTCTTTTATGCCATGTGCCTCTTGTACAGTGGAAGGGCCCATGAACATTGTATCGTCAATAAACTATTAATGAGTTTGATGATCCAGTTCACCACTAAGGGACAACCCTTTGATCTTATTATCCAAGCATAAGCTTTTGAGCATTTTGCCTAAACCATTTGCTGCTATAATGAATAGAAAGGGGGACAACAGGTCGCCTTTTCTAATTCCTCTTGAGACCTGGAAGGGTGTGGAGGGAGAACTATTAACTAGAATGGAGAAGAATGATGAAGAAACTAGTTTCATGACCCACCCCATACATTGGTCAAAGAATCTAAAATCCTGAAGCACACTTGCTAAGAATTTCCAATTCAATTTATCATAGGCTTTAGATAGGTCTAATTTCAGTAGCAAACCTAGTATTTTCTCGATTTTGAACGAGTGTATGGTTTCATGGATCAAGATGATTCCATCTAGAATTTTCCTTCCTTCAACGAATCCCACTTGCTCAAGAGAGATTATTAAAGGAAGTAGGGGATGAAGCTTATTGGCTATAACCTTAGAGATAATTATATATATATAATTGCATAAGGCTATCAGTATGAATTTTTCAGGGTCTTCCATTCCTATTTCTTTTGTAATAAGCACCAAGAAGGTTGCATTAAGAGATTTCAGAATATTACTAGTTTTCCTTCAGTCCTCCACCAGATCCCCCACTTCCTCTTTCAACTAGTCCTAGCAGGCACGAAAAACGTTTGTGCCGAACCCATCAGGTCCTGGGGCTTTGTCATTCACCATTTTCTTAACTGCAGTGTCAACTTCTTCCAATTCAATTTGTTTCATAAGAATGAAGTTATGCTCTTACGTGATGACTTTTGGAATGTGACTTGGAACTTCCCTCTGGGAAGTATGGTCCTGTCCCAATCTGCTTCCTCCAAAAGTTTGGTGAAAAAGGTGTTCAATGTGTGTTCCAGGTCTTCCTGGGTTTCTGCAATCTATCTTTCTTCTGTATTCAATATAGCCATGCGATTGCCCGGTTGATGTTGGATGGCAGCATTATGGAAGAAGCTGGTATTTCTTTCCCCTTGTTGGAGCCATTTGACTCTTGATTTCTTGTTCCAGAAAAATTCTTCCTGTTGTTCTCTTTAACTAAATTCGTGGATCAAAACTTTTTCTTTGTCCTAAATGTCCTCCATAAAACCATTTTGCATGGCTCTAGTTTGAAATTATTTGATTTTTCCATCCAACTCTGCTTTAGCCTTGAAGATGTTACCAAAAGATTCTTTCTTCCAATTCTTGATTTTGGTTTTGAGGAGTTTCAACTTCTGTTGAAACTGGTACATCTGTGTTCCTCTGATGGTTGGCATTTCCTCCCACCATTATTTGAGTTTCTCTGGGAAGTTGGCCTAGAGGAACTAAAACTTATTGAAATGGAATGGTCTCTGCAAGTTAACCCCCACACATTCCCATTCCAAATTAATTGGCTAGTGGTCTAATCCAAATTAGGGGAGTACCATAGCCCTCAGTTCTCCTCCAACCATCATCATGGATTCCCAAACCATAAAGAGAAAAAGCCGAAAAACTATGCCTCTGTCTCCTATTCTTTTATTATTCCACAAAAAGGTACCATTGGTTGTTCTGACATCGACCAATTCTAGGTTATCAATAACTTCATTAAAATACTCACAAATAAGGTTTAGTTATCGTATCCCGCCTCTTTTTTCATCTAGTTTCCTGACCAAGTTGAAATCTTCTCTCAAAATCTAGGGTTTTCCTTCCAACATCCTTTTTAGCACCCCAAAGGAGTCCATAAATTGCACTTTTTGTTATGTCGCAGGAGGTCCATACACATTGGTCGTAAACCCCCTGATACTAGTACCTAAGATATGGAAAGCTATTGATAGAGAGTGCTGAGTTGCAGAGAAGTTAGAGAGGGAAGCCTCTCTTGGGTTCCAGAGAATCGTCTTACCTCCAACTGCTCATTTAGCGTCTACTGCAATTGCCTCACTTCCCCTCCAAACATTTCCTTCAATAATCTTCAATTCTGCCTCCGAGCATTTCATTTCATGTAGGAAAATTATACTCGTATATCCCAGTTCTATCCTCCTCCTTAGAAGATGAATCTTCAAGGTGTTGTTACAACCTCTTATATTCTAGGATGTGATCCACATTGATAACTTTTTTATTTGCGGGAGAAAGTGTCGCGTCTATGGTGCGGTATTTCCCAGATGCCACCTGTTGTGCCCCTACCATTTGAATCCTTTGCACTTTACTATGCCTCCCTCATTTTTCTTTCTTTCCTTTCTTTTTGTCGTTAGGATCTTTGAGGGATTCAGATGATAGCCCAAGAAACTTCATCGATTTGTCCTTGATTATCACATTTTCTAGTAATGTGACTTGTTCTGGAAGGATATTTTTAGGGACCTTCTTAGAGCATGTCGTTTCCAGACTTGCCAAATCCAGATCACCTATCTCTATTTCTTGCTCTTCCACTTTCGATATCTTACTATCATCTTCTTTATTTTCCTAATGCTCTTCCTAGTTCTGGATCTTCGAGTTTAGTTCATTACCTTTAGTTTGTTATTCTTGGATCTTTTCTTCCTGTTGATTGGCAATCTGCTTGGGATCTTGGAGGGCTTCAAACCTATTTTGCATTTGGATTTTTTTTGGGATCTTAGGGCCCATAGTCTTATTCGATGATATTTTTTGGTTTGGACTGTGGTAAACCCCTTGGGATGTTGATTTTCTTGATCTTTCTTACCTCCTGGTTTTTTATTCTATGGGAATTCTCTGAACAAGTTCCCATGCTCATGACAACCCCTGGATATAAATTGTAACTTCTCATATTCGATTGATTGAAACCAATCCTCATCCTCCCATATTAAGTCAATTCCATCTTGAATATCCTTTGATATATCAAGAGAAATGAAGATCCGTTCATAGGATGTGTACTTTCTCTGTCGAGTTTGCTCTGAGACTTTAACAAAGCTCCCTAGGATGTTCCCAATATCTGTCAATATTTCTTCAGACCAATATTCAGTGGGAAGGGAATACATTCTGATCTAGACTGGGGCTATTGTGAAATTTTCCTTGTCTGGATTGAATCTTTCTTTCCATGGCCTTAAGAATAGACCAGCATAATTAAAGAAATAGGGCCCGCTCTCAAATATTCTTGTTCTATCTTCTTCATTAAAGAACTTAACTCTGAAGAATCCTTTGGCTCATAGTTGCATATCAAAGTGGACTTGTGGTTTTCAGGTTGTATTTATCAACCATACTAAGGTATTCTCCATGAGACAGATGCGAACAATTTTACCAATGAGATCCCACTCCTTTATGTATTTGATGTCTTCCCTTATACGATCTAATTTGATTTGAAGCTTGGGTACATTCTTTGATTTTGGCACACTACCATGTTTTTTTGTTCTCTCCATTTGTTGTGGTTTCTTGATTGGATCCACTTGTACCTTCGCCATTCTTCCTTGGATGAGTATCCAATGCTTTATTTTTTCCTTTGTATTTCTCTATTTCCATCTCTGAGCACTGAACATGGGGATTTATCATGCCTTCCATTAGCTCATCCCCCTGCCTGCAAAACAGGCCTAATCCCTTGGCCCCTCCCTCAAGACCCGACAATCCCTGCAACTTGCAGTCACCATGAAAGCTCCCGCCTTGCTCTCCTCTGCACCGACCGTCCTCCTTGTTTAAACCTTAATAAGAGTGATACTTGTTCCAAGTGAATATATGATCTTGATAAATAACTAAATTTATTTAACTTTACATTTAAAAAAACAAAAATTAAAGTCAGTAAGACTTCGATCGTTAGAAAAGGATCTTTGGTATGCATCTATAATATTCTTTCTCCTTAATATTACAGGTCCTAATCACCTTAAGGGTCATAAAGAATATATATAAGGCTTAAATACGTCAATAATTTCATCACTCAAGAAGGACTTGGTTGGAGAAACCCTGAAGGAGTAATACTTAGATGTGTAAATGAGAAAGATTCTACACAACTCTTAACTGAGTTTCATGCAGGAATTTGTGGGGGTGATTATGCAGCAGACACAACAACCCATCAAATCCTTAGAGCCAGTTATTACTAGCTCTCCTTACTTATAGATATACAAAAATTTGTGAGGAGTTGTCACAAATACGAGCTATTCACAGGAAAGAAAAAGATAGGAGCCTTTCCTTTTCAATGATATTTTCCGTTATCCCCTTTCTAGTAGTGGGGGCTTGATTTCATTACGAAATTCAAAGAAAATTCAAGCAATGGATTTTCATAGATCCTTACAATAACTGAAAAAGGAAACTAATAAAGTTAGTATGGAATTCCTAGAGGAGAATATTATCACAAGATTTGGGTTTCCATCCAAAATAACAACCAACAATGCCAAAAAATTTAGTTCAAGCGAGATCACATCATTCTACTTCAAATATGGCTTTATCCTATCCCACTCATCCAACTACTATCCTGATGGAAATGGTCTTGTAGAGTCAAGTAATAAAAAATTAATGACCATCCTTAAGAGAATAATTGTAAGTACCAAAAAGTACCGGGATAGAAAAATTAAATATGCACTTTGGGGTGATAGAATAACTAGGAAACGAGCAACAAGAAAGCATCCCTTTAAGTTGGTATATGGTTCAACTTCCTCCTTGCCTATCTATCTTCAATTTCCAGTGTATGAGATGCTTCAAGAACATGGTTTAGAAGAATATTCCATGCCAAATAGAATCAATTATTAATTGAATTAAATGAAAGCCAAAGGAAGTCTCTTGACAAAAGTATCAGAAACCAAGAGAATTAGGTTAAAACAACATTTGAGAATTGTGCAAAACCAAGGTCCTTTCATATTGGAGATGCAATTTTACTATGGGACAAAAGAAGGGAGAAAGTAGGAAAACATGGGAAGTTAGATAGTCTTTGGATATGACCATTCATCATATTCGACGTGACTCACACCAATTCATTTCTTCTGAATGCCATGAAAGGATAAAAGTTATTCTTATGAGTGAATGCGAAACAATTGACACTGTTGTTCAATGACCCTATCTAATGCCCAATGGGGCATTATGAGGACTTTTCTAAACATTTTACTTTGTATCATAGTATATGTATCATATTTATTTTTGTATCATAGCTTATTATTGTATATTATATACATACCATTGTTTTATATCATGGTTTTGTATCATACTTTTATGTACCATAGTTTTTGTATATTATCTTGTATATTATGCTGCAATTTGTATTTCATTTTGGCATTACTTTACATGTATATAGGATTGATGAACTTTAGATTCTTACATGAACTTGACATTCTAGGGTCCTCTCCCACTCTCTTTGATTGAATATCAGTCGAGTGCACGTCCCACATTTGGAGTCAGGATCGAAACAAATAAATTGTTCTTACTTAGTGCTCAAGAATTTCTATGGTTTCATCAAGGCTAGCTGTGGTCCCTTTATCCCATGTTGCACCCCCTCAAGTGAATTGTAATAATTGACATAGAATGATGGTTTCTTTTGTAAAAGGATTGTCCTTCAAGGACTTGGCCATCAAGGTCATCATCCCTGAGTGTTTTTTCACTCGTCGATTATGTGACACTTTTTTAAGCATCGTTACAAGAAATTTGACTTTTAGGGGGGGGTTTCTTATGCTTCAAAAAGTCACTTTTGGGGGCGGTTTTTTCTTTGGAGGTGGTCTTTACAAAACCACCCCTAATAACACCGATTCTAAAAGTTTGTACTTTTAGGGACAGTTTTGGAAGAGATGAAAACCACCCCTAAAAGTGAATTGTGGGGGCAGTTCTAAACCCCCTCAAAAGTGACCATTAAGGGCGGTTCTAAACCCCCTCAAAAGTGACCATTAAGGGCGGTTCTAAACCCCCCTCATAGACATCTATGGGGGCGGATCCAAACCACCCCCAAAAAAGTGAATTTTAAGGGAGGTTCTAAACCCCCCTCATAGACACCTATGGGGGTGGCTCCAAAACTCTCGAAAATTCCTTATTAAAAACCTTTGAGGGAGGTTACATACCCCCCTTATAGGTACCTATAGGGGCTGTTAGTTTTTCAACATTTAAGCTAGCATTATGTTAGGATCTTTTCACTGAGAGAATAACAAGCACAACAATAAAACATAAGCACATCACAAGAGACAAGAGACACAAAGAGTTTTGATAGAGGAAACCATAAATGGAGAAAACGCCGCAACTTCCTCAGATAGAATCACCACAAGATGTAAGACCCCAAAACAGTAAGATGCACTCCCGACAGTAGTAGTCTTCTAGTCCCAGTATATTTCCTTCTTCACTAGTGCGCCACACTTGAGAGAGTAAGTGATGTGATGTACAAGTGATAAATAGAGAGAATCTCACTCTCTATTTATATTCTTTCGTTCACTTGAAGTGCACTTAATCATGTCGGCCCAACTAACAATTACTTTCTCGGGCCTACACCTTAATTAGTGTATAATAACTCAAGTGCCCCGAAACTGTGGGGACTTACACAATGACTTGACAAGACTTGCTTACATTATTAATCCTCCCGATCGGAACACCGGGGCATGACAACATGACTCAAATACATAATAGAAACATCTCGGAATAAACATCGGGTTACAATACATAAGATACATAGAAGAATACATTCTAAAGTTACATATACATCAACACTCCCTCTTAACTAGGAAGGTATTCTTTCGACACGATTTCAGCACTGGTCTTCTTCTCTGTATCAACTGGATCATCTTTGTCTTCAAGTCATCTTCGTCTTCAAGTCATCTTCATCTTCGGATCCGGATCATCTCTCGATCTGGATCGTCATAGAACATCATCACTGGATCTAGATCATCACTGGATCTGGATCATCATAACTGGACTGGATCTGGATCATCACTTGATTTGGATCTGGATCATCTCTCGATCTGGATCATCATTGCTGGATCTGGATCATCACTCGATCTGGATCTCTCGGAGTCATCATAACTGGATCTGGATCATAGCTCGATCTGGATCTCCTCTAGTCATCATCATGTGTGTACTATCTCGTCATAGGAATTTCTATAGAGCCAACCCTTTTTCATGCTGGTTGTAGTCCTAGCCACTAGATAGGTCTTTGTCCAGCACTTACATCTAACCTGCTCGTCAGAAAGGCATGCCCAGCACTCACATCTGATCATGTAGTAAACTATAATCACATCAGAAAGACCCAACACTCACATTCACCAGCATGATAGGATATCACATCACTAACATCTATGAAATGGCTCTGCACTTATATCTGACCTACTCGTCAGAATGCCACATCCATCCAGGCGGGAACACATCCTACCACAGTGATGAATGAGTCTCACCCAGGCCGGAACCCTTTCTACCACAGTGATGAAATATTTCCACACATTAACCCAGGCCGGAACACATCCTACCACAATGATGAACGACTCTCACCCAGGCCGGAACCCTTCCTACCATTGTGATGACATATTTCCACACATTCACCCAGGCCGGAACACATCCTACCACAATGATGAATGACTCTCACCCAGGCCTGAACCCTTCCTACCACAGTGATGAAAGATTTGTGCACTCACATCTAACCTGGTAGGAACTGAATCCTACACCCTCGTCAGAATGGCCCCCAGTCCCTGAATGAGCTACCTAGTAACGGACCAGGTACCTCCACTCTCCCTGAGAGTGGCAGTTTCCCTTACATCTGTCCTACTCGACAGAATGGCCAGCACTCACATCTGCCATGGAAGGAACTTAATCCTTTAACCATAAACAGAATGGCTCAGCCCTTACATCTGACCTGCTCGTCAGAATGGCTCTCTTAGTCCCTGACTGAGTGTTCCTAGTAACTAACTAGGTGCCTCCATTCCCAGAATGGCAGTCAGCACTCATATCTGACATGGAAGGAACCAAATCCTCTCACCATGACAGAATGGCTCAGCCCTTACATCTGACCATGGAAGGAACCAATCCTCTCACCATGTCAGAATGGCTATGGGTCTCATCACTTTCTCTTGGAAGGAACCTCTATCTGGAGAACACCAAGTCTCTCTCTGAAGTAATCGAACTTCAGCCTAGCCAATGGCTTCATCAATACATCAGCTATTTGTTCCTTCATCGCAACATACTGGAGTTTCACTGCTCCTCTCTGCACCATATCCCTGATATAGTTATACTTGATCTCGATATGATTCGACTTGTCATGGAACACTGGATTCTTTGACAACTTCACGCAACTCTGGTTGTCACAATGTATACAAGTAGCATCCAAGTGGAGATGAAATATATCAGACAATAGCTTTCACAGCCATACTGCCTCACAACTTGCTGAACAAGCTGCGACATACTCTGCTTCAGCTGTACTCAATGCCACACAGGATTTCTTCCTGCTAAACCAAGAGATCACACCTGATCCCATACTGAAGCAACATCCTGAAGTACTCTTCCTGTCGATGGCACTTCCTGCCCAATCTGAATCAACATAACCCTCCAGGTTAATCTTCTGATTCACATCGTACTTGAGTCCATAATCAACTGTACCCCTACATGCTTTGCAATCATTAGGTGAACATGACTCAATGTGTTCACAGCAAATAAAATATCTGGTCTCAGGTACATCAAGGACCCAATCATCTGACGATACATCGTAGCATCAACCGTCTCAGATGATGCATCACTTAATAGCTTCATGTTCAATGCCATAGGTGTGGTCATGCAGTCCATCATCCTGAACCTCTTCAGGATCTCTACTGCATACTTCCCTTGTCCAAGGAATATTCCAACCAAACTTTTCCACACCTCCATGCCTAGAACAATAGTGCATTGACACATAACAGGAACATCACTGGTCTTCCACCTTCAACCTTGAAGTAAAGGTTGGAATCCACTTTACTCTTAGTAAAGCCTAGAGTCTTTAGTAGTCTGCCCATCCTGTCGTACCATGTCGAACCTTAGATCTTCTGTAGTCACTCCCTATGAAGCGAAGCATCATACTCCCTCTGTCTTCTGTGCTCTATGCACTGAAAACATTCTATACCGGAGTGACAAGTAGCTTCCTATGCTACTAATATTCTATGTGACCATCTAGTGTATAGACTTGCATCTTCAACCTTGTAGCAAAGGTTAAAATATTCATCAATCTCATCATGTATGTGTTTCAACTCTTACTAGCTGCAAATGTCTCTTCGTAGTCTAGGCCTTCCTTTCGTGAGAAGCCTCGTGCTACGAATTTTTCTTTGTATCCCACGATGTTTCCATCTACTGCATGATGGAACTATGAACTTCTCTTCAGGTCTCGATACTTCATCATAGACATCATTCTTCTTGAACTGGTCTTCCATTTCTTCTTCGTTACTTCTTCATGGCTGGAAGATTTTGTATCAATGATGTCGCTATATTCGTCATATTATTCTTCATTTTGAAATGTCGTCACTTGCTCTTCGGAACAAGTCTTAATTCTTCTTTGCTTGTAGGCAATTATGTATGCGGTCTTTCCTACAAGTCAAATGCAATTGTATGGTTAGAAACATTTCATAAGGAATATTTATACTGGCAAACACTTATGCATAAATATATGATCATGCAACTACTTTATCCAATACAACATTCATCCATATCTCATTGAAACTTTCTAGATGCCTTCCATCTCTACCAGGACAACATTGAGATTGTGCACTAATCCAATATGTCAGCAAAGAGGTTTCATTCTAGATAAGTAGCAATGGAGAGTTGTATTGCACCATGAGCTACTTACCCATCGCATGTATATTAGTAGTATACTGTTGTTAATGCCAACATCCTATCATGCATGATACATGAACTGAATATAAACAAATGCATAACAAAACAATATCATGAAATGACAATTGAATACTTATCTTTATTTGTTTCATGGGTAGACTACTTCTTGAGGCTTCAGCTTCATCGTCTTCTTCATTCATGGTAGCATCGTTTCTTATCCAAATGATAAGGAGGATAAGAATTTCTTCAAGAGTTGAGTTCTTGATATTCCTCATTGCTTGAGGGATATTCTTTGGATGGCGATATCTTGATAATTGCTTCCATCTTCTCTTCTATTCTTATGATTCAAGCTTCTTCTTCTTCCCAAAGTCTGCTGAAAGTAATCACTTTCTTCTGGCACACTTCCTCGCATGAATGAATCCCATGATCCTGGGAGGCCATTCAAGGTGGCCATCACCACTTCTGCATTTTTCACTTCTGCTTCAAGTTGTTCTTGATTTGAGAGAATCTTATGACTGCATGGTCTCTGCATTCTAGATCTTCACGTTATTCAACTGGTTTCTTTAGGTCATATTCTGATTTTTGTTCTTCCCTTCAAATAGCTTGAAATTCTGGAAGACCTTCAACAGCTTTGCTTGCAATAGGTAGTGCTCTGTAATGCACATGTGCAAGCCTTCTATGCCAAAGCTCATTTGGCTCTACTGTTTCATGGATCAAGGCTTGTTCTGGATGGCCCTTCAATTTGTACAAGCCTCCTTCTTGTTCTCCAATCACTACCACATCATCGATATTCTTTCCTTTTGGCCACATGATGACTTGACCATCTATGAATGCAACCCGCATTCATTTTGCATTAATACTGAAATGGAGAGAAGGTTCTTCTTGAGTCCTGGAACAAACAATACTTCTTCCATTGTTAGAGACTTACTAGAGTCTAGCTTGTATGAAGATTCCCCAATTCCTTTTATTGGATATTGGTAGTCATCTCCTAGTTTCACCTTGTGAGGTGATTCATGTTCTGACAATCTTACAAAGGATTCCTTGAATCCCGTCATAAGTTTGGAAGCCCCACTGTCTATAAGCCAATCATCACTTCCATGAGTAATGTTACCTGTGAGAGATGATATCAGAACATATTCATCCTCGCTTGAAGAATATTCACTTTCATATCTGGATCTCTTTCTGGATGGTTCATCATCCTCTACAGCATGAGCATGATGTCTTCTTTGGCCTTGACCAAGTCCTTCTTGTGAAAGGCTTCTAACCTCGTCTCCCTCTGAAACTGGAACCTCAATACTCATGTAGGTGTCCAATCCATTTTCATCAGAGAGATCAAATACTTCTATGCTTGGAAGTTGTCAAATTCACCAAGCTTATCATCAAGCTGTTGTGATAGTTCACTTTGAAATGAGAACCTCAAATGAAAATAGCAAAGGATTAGATCTTACCGATTTGAGGTGTCCGTCTTGGTTCCGGAGCTGGCTGATCTAGGGTTTGCCACAGAAACACTAATTTTCAAAACTTGGAATCTTTCAGATTTTATTGGATAGACAGATATATCTCTTCAAATGGATCTGTCCAATGTACTCCTTTTCTGAAAACAGTGGAGGGAAGCTCCCGGAACAGGAAGCCCTAGATTTCCAATTTCTTCTGCAGAAATGCCTGTTACTGCTTCTGTGATATCTCTGAAATTAATGATCCACTATGTCTAACATTTCTCAATAAGGTAACCTCACATGTCCCTAATCCAACACCATAGGTTTCATCAGAATTGGTTCCACCATTTGGTATTTATGATCCTTTTCGCAAGGTGACCGGTTACAGGACTGTTCAGAACATCGAAGTTGTACGACATTACACATGTAATTGGTTCATCCTATGAGTTTGATATTTGTACCACCGAAATTAAAGTCCGTTCCCTTTCTAGAAAATCTTCATAAATTCCATTTGGACCTCTGTAGCCCAAGATATTACAATTTTCCTCAGGTGTCCTGTTTAAGGATGAATTCTGGAAGAGGCTGGAACCCTAACTTGGAGGGATCATATCTCCCAGACTATAGTGAATCTGAGTCCGATTTTTGGATACAGCGTTCATCAAAGTTTTTTATTTGGCCCCTACAATTTGCAGCTTTTGATTCTTCGCCAAACTCAGAATATAGCGACTGTACCAAAACGTAGCAGTTTTAGTATTTAGGGTTTTTCCTAGCTCAGGGTCAAACTAGGGTTTGACTTTCCCGGAGTTTCACCCAACCAAATTTCTTGATCCAGGTCTCTAAAATTCGGTTTTGATGATGAGAACAATCCTATGTTGGTCTCACTCAAAAATTCTTCTTATGTAGAAATCCCTAATTTCCACATCGAAACTGAAAATGCTCGAAATCGAATTTCGCTTCGACGAAAACATGTGCCCTAAGGAGGAGAGTTGTTCCACCTTAATTTTGCTGAAAATATGTGGAGGAAGGTCCACAAACTAGGAAGGCCTAGTTCCCATAGCTGCACAGTGTCTTCTTCTTAGGTTAGATCTGATACCATGTTAGTTTTTCAACATTTAAGCTAGTATTATGTTAGGATCTTTTCATTGAGAGAATAACAAGCACAGCAATAAAACATAAGCACATCACAAGAGACAAGAGACACAAAGAGTTTTGATCGGGGAAACCATAAATGGAGAAAACCCCGCAACTTCCTCAAAGATAGAATCACCACAAGATGTAAGACCCCAAAACAGTAAGATGCACTCCCGACAGCAGTAGTCTTCTAGTCCCAGTATATTTCCTTCTTCACTAGTGCACCACACTTGAGAGAGTAAGTGATGTGATGTACAAGTGATAAATAGAGAGACTCTCACTCTCTATTTATATTCTTCTGTTCACTTGAAGTGCACTTAATCATGTCGTCCAAACTAACAATTACTTAATCGATCCTACACCTTAATTAGTGTATAATAACTCAAGTGCCCTGAAACTATGGGGACTTACACAATGACTTTACAAGACTTGTTTACATTATTAATCCTCTCGATCGGAACATTGGGGCATGACAACATGACTCAAATACATAATAGAAATATCTCGAAATAAACATCGGGTTATAATACATAAGATACATAGAAAAATACATTCTGAAGTTACATATACATCAACAGGGGCAGCTTCAAACCCACCTATTAGGTACCTACGAGGGTGGCTTCAACCCCCCCCCATAGGTTCCTACAAGGTAGGTTCTAAACCTCCCATAAAACTCCATCTTATAAACCAATGGGGGTGGTCTTAACACACCCCCCCAATAGCACCGATGCTAAGAGTTTGGACTTTTAAGGGTGGTTGTGGAAGAGATCGAAAGATAGGCTAAAAGTGAATTTTGGGGGAAATTCAACCCCCCTAAAATTCTTTATTACAAAACTTTGGGGAAATTATAAACCACCCTCGTAGATAGCTACGAAGGATGTTTGAAAACTCCCCTAAAACTCTTTACAAACCTTTGGGGGAAGTTATGAACCCCCGTCATATAAACTTATAGGGAGGGTTTTGAACCCCCCTCGTTGTAACATATAAGGGCAATTTCGAACCCCTCTCATAGCAACATATAAAGAAGCTTTGAAACCATCCTAGTCGGAACATACAAAGACACTTTGAAGCCCCCACTATAGCCATAATAAATTATAATAAAATATATTTTATTTAAAATACCAATTTTGCAATATCGTTAGGGAACGAAAGAATGAAACCACCAACCTCCTACTTGTAAGGAAGACACTCTTCCATTGAGCTAACACCCTTTAAGAATTGAGGACAGTTGACAATGATTTCATATTCCATGACAATGGTACAATAATTAAAAGAGGATGGCTTAGACCATATGTAATATGACAACAATAAATAACAAAGAACATGTTTGTTTCATCATCAACAAATTTGCAAAACGTCTCATTTATGCTAAAACACATGCCAACTATAAAAAGGCATCCTGCGTGTAATTGTTAAGTAGTATTATGCCAAGTATGGAGGTGAGATGGAGGGCATATTTTACTTCTCTTAGAAACATAATTACCACTTGTAATCATAGCCGTAACAAGGAGTTTGATTAATGATATTACATGCTACATATTTCTGATAAAAATTGGTCAAAATCAACAAATAACAACAAAGCTAATAATAATTTACAAGGTTACTCAACGCTTAGCAGATATGTCTACTTTGAGCAAATAAAGAACTAACGAAAACAAGGAGTTTGTAAGTATTTTCATTGCATTTATTCAAAGTAGATGACAAACACTATAGGTCATTCGTCCATTCACAAATAGATATCTTGGGTTCATCATTTATTAGTGATTCTATCCAATGATGAGAAATGCTGTCGAAGGATCATTTATTCATAACCTAGAATACTTAATTCTGGAATGGTGGATCGAAATGGTGGATCGAAATTATACATCAAATATTCACTATGTTCCATACGTTCCATCATGTCTCGGTGGGGAACTCTCTCTCCCGTCTAATGTCGACATGGATGAAATGGGTGGTGTATTTTAGGTAATGGGTTCTAAGGATCACCTCATGCTGGGGACTACTTCTATAGTGGGGGGGAGCGAGACGTTTTCTCTTGGGATGAGGTCCTCATACAGAGTCGCACAATTGAGCAGTGCCGAGGACTCGGATGGGGAACGGGTCCCACCCAACTACAGACAAGAACTAGGCAGTGAAAGGGCCCGTTGTATAGCCATTTCCCTAGATTTCTTGCTTGTCCTTTCTTTGGTAGAGCAAGCGATATACCTTGTTTTTAAAGCCAATAATTTTGCAAGTTTTCATCTTCAAGGGCCCAAATAAATATCCCAATGCTCCTTGTGAGAATCTCAATTTTTTTTATGATTATCACTAATGTACAACTATATTGACCAAATAAACCAAATAAAGAATACTTAGTGTTGGTTGTGCACTGTTAGACAGGATAGTGAATGATATTGGTTTAGGTTGAGTTTGAAATTTGCAAATATCTGGCCATAAAAGTAACAGAACTAACATGTTTACTTATTAATAGAACGAATAAACTCACAATTCAATTCAGAGAAAGGTTGAAACTCACATGCGAGATCATCCTGGTCGCGAGGAAGTAACTGATCAATGAAGGGAGCGAATTCAAAATAATTCAGGGGAACAAACTCTTCTATCTATTTTCCATCGGATTTGTAGGATGACAAGAAATACTGGTGAACACTGTTGGCAAGGGCAAAGATAAGGGCAAGGAGAAAATGTCCTTGCTGGACAAATAATTACAAGAACAAGAACAACAGATATCAAGGAGCGCAATCAATTACTCCTTAAAGATGTCAATAGCTCACGAAACGAAAATGCTTGTTGAAGGAAAATTCAAGTCCAAAATGGAATATCACACATTCACAATCTTGAAATTCACTCAACTGGTATCACACATGCACAATCGTGAAGGACAATTCGAGTCCAAAATGGAATATATGCGTGGGCGATTCAGGGAGCTCTGAGTGCAAGTTAAAGTCAGGGGAACACATCAATGAAGAATTGGAGGACGCAGAGAAATAATATAGAGAACACTGTGAAAGGAACACAAGGCCGCAAAACAATTGCAGGACTCTCAGGAAAGATTCAAAATGGAAATTCTCAAAAAAAAGAGAAGAACGCGGAAGCTAACAACAACATTCTAGAAGTTACCGTTTCGTAGTTGATTGGTCGAATTGGAACTAACAGCTTGAACGAAGGATAAGAAGAATAGTTAGCTTTAATTGAGCAGCACAACCTAAGGAAACATTCTCTTCAACAACGGAATGAAACCCTACAAGAGCATCTGGATAGAAATAAGCGTTTGCTACAAGAAGAAAATCAAAGATTTGAAGAGTTGACTGCTCTGCATTCTGTCAGCAATGATATTGAATCCAGAAAAACTACAACCTTTGCAAGTGAGGTCTCTAGTGGTAGAAAATTGGAAATCAAGATCAAATGGTTCTCTAATGGTTCTCTAGAAAATGGAAAACCAAAATCAGTTAGTTAGCTGGAAAAGGGGAAAAAATAGGTACCACCAAAATGGTTTTCTGTGACTGCTTGATAGATCCACATAGATCTAGATTTCAAATAAATTTATACTAGCTTTTAACACATCACATTTTAACCAATACTACCCTACTAATTTATTATAAAATTTCCAATAATCACTATTCTAATTTATTATGTTATAATAAATGTAAAATTACATTTACATTTTTAATGTAAATATATGAAAATAACAATCCTGTTCAGTCTACCTTCTACTTAAATTTCCAATCTTGTACTCAATATCTAAAAGTTTTTAATCTCACCCATATCTCCAATATTGTGTTAAATGAATCAACACTACACAGTTAAAGCAAATACGAAAAAGCTTAATACATAAAGGATCTTCAAAGAAAATAGGGAAAAACTAGCTACATAAACCGCAACAACTAATAAAAAATCTAAGTAGCGAAAAGGATCTGCAAAGAAAATAGGGAAAAGCCAACTAAAATTTGACTATGTTCAACCCAAATAATCGAAAAGCCATTTCCAAAGAAATTTATTATACCATTTCCAATGATACTCTATTATCTTTATAATTGAGAGATTGTATCAACATGCATAAAACACAATCCTATTCACTCTACATAAATGTCCAATCTAGTATTCAGTGTCTCAGAGTTTTTAATCTCACGTATATCTCCAGTATAGTATTGAGTGTCTTCTGAGCAAATACCTAAAGGCCAACTACAGAAACCGAATAGCGATGTTCAAATAAGTAGAATAACCTGTCTACAGAAACGCCAGCTACAGAAAAGGATTTTTAGTTACAGACTCTTGCTGGAGCCTTATGGTCTCTTGAAATTGGAATCCTGAATTCTCAGTAAAAGTTGTTTGTAATTTTCGTCCAACCCAACATATCGAGGTGGTGGTATAATGACTTCAATGAATTAAATAGCAGGGGCATTCTCAAGCAACCAGATCAACGCATTGATCTCCTTCTCATCATAATTCTCGTATAGAAATGCCTTTATCTTCCAAATATTAAGTACTGGAGACTTTAAACTTGGTTTAATGACATCTTTCGTTAATGTCTGCATTAAATTGAAAAATCCCAAAACCAATCACAAATTCCTTCTTACTCAACACTAACATAAAATATAATGCAAAATAAAAAAATTCTTACCAAATCAATCACACCATTTATGTACAATCTCTCAAGACGAGGAAGCCCTTGGAGCAGCTTGGTAGTAGGAATAGGAGTAAACTTTATACCTGACCATTTGCACCGATCGGACGACCTGGATCGTGTGAGCTGTCATATCATGGGTTGCTGGTCGTCCGATGGGTGCAAATGGTCGGATAGAAAGTTTACTCTGTAGGAATATCCATGTTCTCTTCCATTGAGCGATTATCAATATACAAACATTCCAGGAATTTGAATGTCTCCGTTATATTCTCCAATGCGACTACAAATGGCTGTTATATTCTCCGGCAAAGCGCAAGACTCCAGTTAAAGTTCCTGTAAAAGCCGACAATGAGAGAGAAATAGGGCTAAACTGTCATCCCTGAATTCCACATTACCCAAGAAGCAATAAGTCAGATGGTTGAATCACCAAAACCAATTGGAATTTTCGAGACAGTGCAGTCGAAGAGTGTGAGGCTGATGAGTCTATTACATAAGAAAATGGAGGTGGGTAAAATTTTCCTTGGATTGTTAGGGTCAACGTCAGGTTCAAAGTCAGATTCAGAGAGAGGGTCAGGGTTCGAGGCTGATAAATGGCGAAGAGAGAGGAATTTGACATTCTTCGACGCTGCACAGTGCACCCATTTACATAAATTCTCGAAAGTAAAATGCCAGTCATTTCTCGTATAGAGATTGAAGCTTTCGAGATGAGAGGAATGTAACAGGAGAGGGTTGGAGATAGTATTCTCCACTTGTGCAATGGCTGGTAGATTGGGGAGGACCGGACCGATTAGAAGATCTGGGGATAGAAAACAGAAGATTTGACAGCATCTTTAATGGGGAGATACGAAAGGATGACGCATAGCAAATGATCTGGCAGCTCCCGGATTAAATCTGAAACAAGCGCCAATCTACCTTAGTGAAGGAGAAAGCGAGGCAGAGGGAACTATTACGACAAGAGAAAAAGGAAAGCCTGTAACTTCGCATTTGGAGAGTAGGTTTTCATCTTAAATTGTTGAAGACACTCGATTTTATAGGACTTATGATATCGCTGAAGTGTAGTCATTAGTCAGTAACAACCACACCAAAGTCCTCGGTATATAGGTTTATTTGATGGATATGGATATTTTTATTTTTATTTTTATTTTTATGAAAAGTTGGTTAGAGGTAATTACCACAAAATAACAACTATATCTGTTTTATAGGACTTATTTAAGGGAATAGTTTATTTTTTTGTGTATCCATAAATATTTATATTTTAGGGTTTGGGTGGACTAGGAAGGATCCCTTTCTTAAATTGTAAATTGTAGGAAGAAGAGATAAATGCCTTGTTAAGATTTATTTTATGGTAATTGTTTAAAATTAGAAATTTAAAAGGACAACCTGATGAGGACCATTGATTACCCTTGGGATACCCATATTATGTAATTCCAATCACTCAAAATTACCCTTTGAACAATTTCACCTGGATTTTGAGGAGAAAACTGACAGGATTTAAAGTGCAAATGGTCTAGGGTTTAACGTACTCCTTTATTTTATGGAGTAGTTTATTTTCGAGTTGGTACAAATTTTGGCATTTTGTAGCCCATTTGTGAGATTAAAATAGTCCAACAAACAACAGAATTTACAGATTTTGTGGGTTAAATTCACTCCATTCCGTCCAAAAATGGGCCTCAAGTCCCTTGTGACTAATAAGTGTTTATATTTTAGAATTTGGGGTGGATCTCAAGATGTGTCAAGTATATTTTCAAGATTTATTTCATGATAATCACAAAAATGTGACAATGTATTTTGAAGATTTATTTTATAATAATCGTTCCAAATATTTTTAATAATATTAATATTAATTTTAATATTAATATTAAAATTATTTGAATTTATTCAATGAAAATATTTTTAAATTTTAAATCGAGTTGTGCATTAATTCAATTTAGTATATCAAAAATTTATAATTTTGAAATAAAATTATTTTAGTATTTTTATTATTATAAATTTGTTAAATTCTTTTTAAATATTAGTATGAGTTCTTTTAACAATTAAAAACATGTGTGTTTCCTCCTACAAGGTCGTAAGTCAAATTTCAATAGGGTAGGGTATGTACACCTATGTGGACATTAATAGTAAGGCTCCCTTGTCCCAAAAACAAGGAGGCCAATTTTAATTATATTTATTTAACTTCATCTATATCAATTATGATTTCTTATTTAAAGTTCACGTCAGTTTATATAGGACAACACTTCTACAGAATATTTTCCTCGTAAAGTTCTCATCCATAAAGCACAACTATAACTTATCACAAAATTCCTACACATTTGGTGAAAATTTTCTATAAAAGGGTTGTGTTTCTCTACTTATTACCTTGTTCATTTTGATGGGGTTTACTTATAGTATGATTACCAACACAATATTGTGATGTTCTAGGATCTTAATATTTGACTTTATCCATATTAGAAAATACTTTATAAATCTCATACATGGATGAAGAGTAAATGAATGATAGAATTAAGGTTATGTAGGTGTTGAAGATGGAAGAGGAAATAATGGATTATTTTGGGAACCCATTAAAGGTAAATACGATAATTGTCTTCACCACAATACCATTGTTGGATAGGACAGTAGGGGAAGGATATGAGGCTAGGTCTCTATGGGACTTGGGGGTGAACCATGGAACACTCACAAGGTATACCCATATTCTAGGCCAAATATATTATAAAAAATAAATATTGGTGGAAGTGATAGGTTTTATAGATGTCCTACAACAATAGTAAAGAAATTTTTTTGAGAAGAGGTTGGAAATTCTTTTAGCAAGACAAATCTTAACTCTGATGTTTTCCCAATAAAATTTTTAATGCATCATATATAAATAGGTGGTGAAGTAGCACCCATAAACAAACAAACTCACTAACATATATGTTATTTGTAAATACTCATATACATAGTTGTGGCAAGAAAATGGAAACCCTATGGAAGAATTAGCTTGGGTTAGTGAACTAGAATGGATTGTAGTTTATGAAAATAGTACACCAAGATCTATAGATAAACTCATGGACAATGAAGTGAAAAATATTTTTGTACATAAAGAAAACCGATGAAAGAGAGGGAAAAATTGTTGTGTCACAAAAAACCAAGGTCAAGTTTGTTTTGGGTAGCGAAATAAAAATGAAAGTGATAGTGAAGTTGGAAAATCAAGCTTTGTCATGGTGTAGTTCTAATATGGAGATATAAAAAATAATTTAGTAGAATGGATAGAATTGAAGTGGAAAACACTACAAGGTTATATGTTATAATTTCATCTCCTACTAAGAGGATGGATAGCCTTTATTTCCTAATGAGAAAAAAAAGTTGCAATCCAAATAATTGGGACAAAAGTATGTGAGGTTATATGTTGTTAACATTGAAAATGCAGCCTTATTATTTTGCACTTATTTTGACCCATGAAAAATTTGATCCTCAATCTAGACTATATAGGTTAAGTTGTTGATCATGCCTTTAGAAATTTAGTCCTTGGACATATTCAGTGCCATAGGATAAATAGTAAGGAATATTCTTGAAATAGATGATTGCTATCAAAGGATAACATCTCATTTGATAGCTTATATCCTAGTCACAAGGTGAATTTGTATGAAAGTTTGACCAAGGACATTGAAATTGATGTTTGAGATATGTAGTATACCCAAGCCTTAGACTATGTTGAAATCCCCTTTCAATGCTCAATATGTCATATCAATGGCTACCTAGCCAATAAAAAATGATCTTATTTTAAAAATAGAAAACAATGGAGAAGGAAAACTTCCAAAATTTTGGACTCTATGGGGAATTGTCAACTTGTAGAATAAATGTTTTGGGGGAAATGATAGCGGAAGAAAATATAGAGGGTAACTTGATATTGAAGGAAAATCCATTGTGTCAAAAAATAAAAAGGAATACCTTCGAGGGAGAAGATGACGGTAAGAATATAAATGGAATGTTGAACTCAAGTAATCATAAGAAGATGTAGAAGACAACTACATGCAAACCTTAGAAAGACATAATGTTTATAGATGCATTTGTGTTTTAGCAAATTTTATGTCAAGGTAATTCAAACAAATCTCTTTGATGATCTATGAATATTAAAGAGAAATTTGAAACCCTACTTCCTAACCAATTGTCAAGGTTGCTTGTTTATAAGGATTCAACCTTTTAGGATTGCAGGAAATGAATGATTGTTAAAGGGGATTTGTGTTAGGTTTTATTTTATTTTTTGAAATTTCCAGGGAAGTGTATTGTGAGACTAGAGTGTTACATAGACCTATGTTCAATGATGAGATCATGGGTGGGATTTATTATCAAACACTCACATCATTGTGGAATCCTTTACAACTCATATACGCATAGATGCACATTGATATCTAGATCAAGTTTTATGTATTTGAATGAAACAACTACTTAAGGAGTGGATCATTTGGATTTGAATAAAGAGGGAACTAATGCTAGAAGGGGTACAAAAGAAAAACACTATTAAGTACTTAGATAATTGATACATGTTATTCTTCTAGTTTAAACAAAAATATAGTTGATCATTGTTTTTGGTTCACTTTGTCTATGAATTAGTGTGTTCTAAGCATTGTCGTCAATTAATGGTTTAGTTACAGACATTCCCAAATAAACTTTCCCTACAAAGGAGGGACCCTCTCTAAATAGGAAGGTGTTGTGCCATTATTCTTCATTATGTTGATGTGTATTTACAATTTCTTTCGAATTTCACTTACATTTCATGATTCATATAACGCAGGTCATTGTATATACCAATGATATTGTGTGCTATTGATCATGTAGTTGAGAATTAAAGTTGATTATTTGTTTTTTTTCTTTTTTGGTTGAATTTCCTTCTTTCATGTAATTTGATTCATCTTAATTTCAGTATAAGTACAATTGGATTTCTAGGAAATCTATAGGAAACATATTAGTATTTAATTTCTTAATTGTTTCTGAATACTTACATATGCTTTACATGATCTTTCACAAGCATGCATGCCCCGAGTTGATAATTAAATGGGCTTGTAAGTTAAACACTTTGTTGAAAATAATAAGTTATATAGAAATCCTTTCATTTTTGTTGCTTATACTCGGGAGGTTTCGAAGGCTCAAGAAGTTTTTATTTTGTTCAACTCGATAACACATGGGAAAGGGATTTACATTGTAGGAATAGATGACAATACTACTTGTGATATATCATATGAAATTATTTCTTTATAGATTAGAAGCATAAAGAAGCATGAATAAATCCATAAGTTTAAGAGCACTATAACTTGATTTAGTAAAAACTACCGCAAATACTAACATAGTGGTAGGAGAACAATTAACAGGAGGAAAACAAGAAGATATAAGTTGTCCCCAATTAGTTACAGAAAAAATTGTTGTTATTTTAGAAGTTGATTATGTATCTAAAGAAGTTATTTTCCAATCTAGTTTAGAGATTGCGCAAATAGAGGATTCGATTCATGGCAATTAAAATAATGAACACCAAGACAATTCAATCCAAGAACCAGATTACTCTACCCCTCTTGAAGAATTAGTAATTTTTGGACAACCAAGTGATTAAAGAATCAATCCTTTAAAAAATATGGTTTCTCAACAAGGAGAAGGCTCTAATGAATTCTCAATTTTAAAGTTCGATGGAACACTTCAAATGAAAAAAAAATCTAATACTGATTTTTCAACTTTCATGGCATGTATAATAAATACCTAGATACGTTTCTCTTTGGTTTTATTGTACTTTTTCATGGTTATGACAACTCTTTAGATGCTCACAAGGTTAAGTTGTTTCTAGATTTCTTAAAGAAGAAGAAATTCATTGGTCATGAGACTTGGAGGAAATTTTATCCAAACATTGGAAGAGAGTACCAAGTATTCCTAAAAATATATCAAGATTATTGCAAATCTAGAGAACCAAGAGAAGAAATATTCAAGGTGACCCAATAATAAGATGAAAGTTTGGAGGAATATGTTGAGATATTTGTTATAATTTGTGGAGGTAAAAGAAACATAATATGGGTCCATCCACTTTGAAATATTATTTTTTGACTTATTCGAGATGAGTGTGTTAATATTTTAAACATGATTGAGAGATAGATATTTCCCAATTATCCTATGAATACATATGTCATTTGTGTATCCGATACTCAAGATTTAATGAAAAACATGGTAAGGGTATGAGAGGTGTTGCTACCAAATTCACAAAATCAAGTAGGGGAGGAACCACCTAATCTAAAACTGGTAATTTGTTGGTTATGTTTAAGACAAACATTCTTAGTTCTTTGATTTCAAAATTGATGCATTTCGTTCCAAAAAGAGGGACCTAGAGAAGACATGGTCTATATTTTTCTCTAGAGTTTGGATTGAGTGATTGGGATCATGAGCGTGAAGCTGTGTAGACTACACTTTGAGCCTACAAAGGCTCTAGTCAGCAATGAGAGTAGTTAGGGTGAGTTGTGGCATAGGAGGATGTCACACTTACACCATGGAGCACTAAGGCACTTGAGATAGGTTGTCATCAGAGTTCCTCAAGTATAGGAGGAGAAAAATAACCACTCCAAGGGTTGTGCATTGGGGAAGTACATGAAGAAACATTTCCCAAAGAGTGAGAACAAGTATAAGGAGCTCTTGCAATTACTACATTAGTCTATTTGCAGACTTATGAGTGTCCAATATTTTAGTGGTTACAGTTACTATTTCACCATCACTGATGACTATTGTAGCAAGACCTAGATATATTTATTGAAGGTCAAGATAGAGGTATTTGAGAGGTTTATGGAGTTCGAGACTCTTGTAGAGAATGTGGAAATTGAACCCAATAGATAGAACAATTACACTCACAAAATTTCTAATCAAACATGCAAAATAACATAAAATGAGATTGAAATTGGAGCATAACACTAATATGTATTGAATAAGTGTACAATAGCCAACCTTGTGAAGTAATAGGATGCTTCAATATATAATTACATGACATATTTGAATGCATAAGGATTCCATTAGAAATGGTCAAAAAGTAGGCTTACTAAATCTAGTCAAATCCCCCATAGGTGCATAAAGCAGTTTCCAAATCCACCAAGATACTCACGAATTGGCTAATTCAAGTAGGAAGATAATGAGGGATGGAAAGAAAATTCATACATGATTTTATTAGGAGAAAAGGATGGAGAATGATGTGGTCAAAATGTTAGAATAATCAACCCATAGTTAGCTACCTTAGACATTAATTTAATTATTTTTGTATTATTTTCCTAGTTCATGTGTCCCACCTTATGCAAGTTGTCAATTACCTATCCATAGTGGTTCAACATGCCTAATTTGGCTCATGTAGCACTTGGGAAACCTTAATTAATCAATTATACTTTATTCCTGGTCTCCTAGGCGCCCTTTTGCTTTTTCTGCTTTATTGCCTGCTTTTCAGTGCTTTAAGGCAATTGGGAAAGTTTGACTAGGTGAGGTGAGCTAGTTTTTTGTCCTCTTCATCCTCAACTCTTTTCTCCTTGGAAAAGAATGTATGAGTTTTCATTCCATGACTCTTTAGCTTGCCTAAGTGATTTTGCCAATTCGTGAGCTCTAGGACTGATTTGGGATTAGCTTTTTGCACCTATGGGGGATTTGCTTAATTTTAGTAAGCCTGCTTTATGCTAGATTCAAATTGCTCCTCATGCATTCGAATACCTTATGTAATTATTTAATGAAGAAACCTATTATATTACAGGGTTGGCTATTGTACATTGAGTTAATATAGTTTAGTTTTCAGCTCAAATTTAAGTCTCTTTTGTGAGTGATTTTGCATGATCAATTGTTAATTGTTGTGAGTAAAATTAATCTATCACTGGTTTCAATTTACACATGGTATTAGAGCCACTGTAGGATGTTTCTCTCCTCCAAAAATTGTTTTGTAGGTTCGACATCAGTGACTGGGAGCCTTCTACTGACAGCCGGGAAAGATTTCTAGCTATGGATCAATCTCAGAAGATCATCTTGACTCCCTTCAATTTCTTTGAATGGAAAGCAGAAATGGAGATACTGTTGAGAGTGAAATGCCTCTATAGGGTGACCATGGCAACAGAAGCAGAGTCCAATGCAGCTGCAGAGAAGATAAAATGGCACAACAAAAGGGATGAGGCCTATGGTCTCCTGTGTCTAAGTATTTCCAGAGACCTCCTTTTCCATCTTGATGGATTTACATCACCGAATGAAGTATGGGAGAAGATTACTGATATTTTTGGAAAGACAGATGAGATGAGGGGATATCAAATAAAAAATGAGCTGATTTTCCTGAGTCCCAATAGCTTTGAATCTCTGCAACCCTATTTCTCCAAGTTCAAAGCACTTGTTTTGCAGCTGAAACAGTGTGGGATCGAAAAGAAGGATGATCAGCTGGTCTTGGCCATTCTCTCGAAGCTTGGCCCTGACTATTCAGTGTTTGTTTCGACCTTCTATGCGACAAAACTGACAGCTCAAACCTGGAAGATGCCTAGCCTTGCTGATTTCATGGAATCGCTCACACAAGAACATGACAAGCTGGTGATGATGGGCACCATCAAAACATCCAAAGATCAAGCTCTGATTGCTGGAGATTCAAAGGTGGATTCAAAAATAAAAAATAAAGCTAAAAATCCACCTGAGCAAAAGAGAGACAAGAACAAGTCTCCGGAGGAGCCACAAGGTTCCAAGAAGAACTACCAGAAGAAGAAGAATAAAGGAGAAATGAGCAAGTGTGCATGCTGCAATAAGGGAAATCACACTAAAAGCTCTTGTATGAAAAATCAAATAGACATGCTGACCCAACTCCTGGAGAATAATGGCATCTCCCTTCCAGATAGCTCAAAGAAGAGAGAAGGAGGATCAAGTTCAGAAGACAGAGAGAGAGTTCATGCATTGGTTGCTGGCACATCAAGCTCACCTAGCTTCATCATTGATTCTGGAGCTTCTAGACACATGGTTTCGACCAAGGAGGCATTCTCCTCACTTGACATGTTGAAAAGACCACCTATAGTACTGGGAGATGACTCTCTCACTGAAATTTTGGGCAAAGGGAGGATTGACCTTGATCATGGTTAGTTCATCAATGTCTTGTATGTGCCTCGTCTTGCCTCCAACCTATTGTCAGTGTACCAGATGAGTCACACTGGGTCTCCTAAGAAATTCATATTCTCCCCTGATGAATTTGAGATCATAGAGATCTCAAGTGGTAAAGTCATTGCAAAAGGAGTTGCAAATCATGCTCAAAAGGTATACATGTTTTCACACTTCCTACCCTACTCAAACCCCTCTGCTCTTCTAATTCATGCTAATGAAGCAAGGAAGATTTGGCATGAAAGATTTGGCCACCTAAACTACAAGTATCTTTATGATCTTAGTGAAAAAGAGATGGTCATAGGGTTTCCCAAGATAAAATTTTCCAAAGGAGTCTGCCAAGGTTGTATCCTAGGAAAACACCCAGAGCACAAATTTGAGAGAGCTAGTCATGAGAGAACCTCTGCACCCCTCGAGCTGATCCATAGTGATGTTTCTGTCCCATTCTCTTATATGTCCATGATTCAGGCCAAATATGCATTGAATTTTATTGATGACTTTTCCAGGTATTGCTGGGTTTACTTCCTGAAACACAAGTCTGAAGTTTTTGGCCTCTTCAAAGTCTTTAAGGCTTTGGTTGAAAACCAGTCTAGGAGGAAACTCAAGGTCCTCAGATATGAAAATGGTGGTGAGTATGTAAAGTCTGAGTTTATTAATTATTGTGTAGATGCAGGCATTCAGATACAACGTTCTATCCCTTGCACACCACAGCAAAATGGTGTTGCTGAGAGGAAGAACAAATCACTGAAGGAGATGGCAACATGCATGCTGGACGCCAAAAATTTTCCACCAAAGTACTGGGCCAAAGCTATAAACTGTGCAGCCTATATCCAGAATAGGGTGCGTCATAAATAGCTTGAATTTTTGACTCCTTTCGAAGCATGGAGTGGGCAGAAGCCAGATGTGACCCATTTCAGGATTTTTGGCTCAAGGGCTTGGGCTAGAATTCCAACAGAGAAGAGGAAGGCTTTGCAGCCCCAAAGCCAAGAGTGTCTTTTTGTTGGATACTCTGAAGATTCAAAAGGGTACAAGCTGATAAATTTGAGCATAAACAAATCCTTTATTGAAAGGTGTGTTCAGTTTGAAGAAGAACCCCTTGCAGCAGTGGAAGTTGGAGAAGCCTCTTCACCACCTAAACCTCTGAAACTAAGTGAAGAGTTTGTTGAACATGCTGATTCTGATTTTTCTGATGGAGATGAGTTTATTGCAGACCATAACATCCCCACGAGTCCAAAATGGGCAGCAAAGACACTACATGCAGCAGGAGAGCTAGTTGGGGATCCCAATGACCCAAGGAGGACTAGATCTCAATTTTAGAGTGGTATGTGCATGAAGGATCCTATGTTTGCTGAGAAATGCTACTTGATGGTGGAATGTGATCCTCAAACATATGAAGAAGTATTAGGAGATCCAAGATGGCAAGCAACCATGAAGTAAGAGTTCAGCTCACTCCAGAAGAGCAACACATGGGAGCTAGTGGATCTTCCCCCAGGGAGGAAGTTAGTTCAGTGTAAGTGGGTCTACAAGAACAAATTTTCTGCTGATGGTTCACCACTGAAGTACAAGGCCAGATTGGTAGCCAAGGGATACTCATAGGTTCATGGGATAGATTACAATGAGACCTTTGCCCCAGTGGCAAAGATGGATTCCATCAGGCTAGCTCTAGCCATTGCAGCCTCAAAGCAATGGGAGGTACATCACATGGATGAAAAATGTGCCTTCTTTAATGGAGATCTCACTGAAGAGATATATATTCAGCAGCCTCAAGGTTTTGCTACTAACCCTTCTCTTGTGTGCAGGTTGAGAAAGTCATTGTATGGGCTAAAGCAAGCCCCTAGGGCTTGGTATGCCAAGATCGATAGATTCTTGCTATCACTGAATTTTGTTCAGTGAAAATCAGATCCAAATGTCCATTTGAGGTTAGTTAATGGTTCATTAATGATCATTGTGTTATATGTTGATGACCTCCTCATTACAGGAAGCTCAAAGGATGAGATTGCTTTCTTAAAGGGTGCAATGAACAAAGCCTTCTCCATGACAGATTTGGGGCTCTTAAGCCAATTCCTAGGGCTTGAGATTGCTCAAACCAAAGCTGGAATCAAGGTGCACCAGTCCAAGTATGCCTTGGATTTTCTGAACAAATTCAGAATGAAGGATTGCAAAGCAATTAAAACTCCTTTCCTTTCAGGAGTGAAGCTGAAAGAAGCTGATTCTTCACCTATGGTAAACAATACACTGTATAGGCAATTGATTGGATGTTTGTTGTATTTGACATATAATAGACCTGATATTTATTATGCAGTAAGTGTGGCTTATAGATACATGGATCAGCCTCATGAGATCCATTGGAAAGCATCCAAAAGGATCCTTAACTTTGTTCAGGGAACAAGGACACATGGGATCTTCTACAAAGAAAAATCTGATCTTGATTTGATTGGATTTACTAACAGTGATTGGGCAGGTGATATCACAGATAGAAAGTCCACATCAGGATATGTGTTCATGCTTAAAGAAGGTCCAATCAGTTGGTCAAGCAAGAAACAGAGTGCCATTGCACTCTCATCTACAGAAGCAGAGTACATAGGAGTTGTTAATGCAACAACTCAATGTTTATGGTTGCAGGGATTACTTGGAGAGTGTGGCTTTGAATCAGAGTACTCAACTACCATCTACTGTGATAACCAGAGTACCATTCGAATCTACAAAGATCAAGTTCAGAAGCAGAGAACCAAGCACATTGAGAGCCATATGCACTACATCAGAGAGCTTGTGCATGATGGCACCATTCACCTACTCTTCTGTTCATCTTCAGAACAAGTAGCTGATATCTTCACCAAAGCATTTTGTGAGAAGACCTTCAGCGATCTCAAATCACTGCTGGGGATTACTGATCATGCTGTGAAGCATGAGTGAAGACAATATTTCCAAATTTTGTTTTACAGTCCTTGTTTAAGGGAGGATTTTCCCATGTGGTTTTTGCCTCTTTCCTTGGTTGTATGGACATGCAGTATGTAAAGGGTGACTAAGCCTTGTTGCTAGGCCCTATATTTTTCTGATATATTACTCATAAGTCAGGATTAAGGGGGGGTGTTAGAATAATCAACCCATAGTTAGCTACCTTAGACATTAATTTAATTATTTTTGTCTTATTTGCCTAGTTCATGTGTCCCACCTTATGCAAGTTGTCAATTACCTATCCATAGTGATCCAACTTGCCTAATTTGGCTCATGTAGTGCTTGGGAAACCTAAAGGAATCAATTCTACTTTATTCCTGGTCTCCTAGGCACCCTTCTGCTTTTTCTGCTTTATTGCCTGCTTTTTCAGTGCTTTAAGGCAATTGGGAAAGTTTGACTAGGTGAGGTGAACTAGTTTTTTGTCCTCTTCATCCTCCACTCTTTTCTCCTTGGAAAAACATGTATGAGTTGTCATTCCATCACTCTTTAACTTGCCTAAGCACTTTTTCCAATTCATGAGCTCCATGATTGATTTGGGATCAGCTTTTTGCACCTATGGGGGATTTGCTTAATTTTAGTAAGCCTGGTTTATGCTAGATTCGAATTGCTCCTCATGCATTCGAATCCCTTATTTAATTATTTCATGAAGCAACCTATTATGTTACAAGGTTGGCTATTGTACACTGAGTTAATACAATTTAGTGTTCAGCTCCAATTTCAGTCTCTTTTGTGAGTGATTTTGCATGATCAATTGTTAATTGTTGTGAGTAAAATTAATCTATCACTGGGATCAATTTCCACACAAAAAACAAGTCAACTACATCTAGTCTAGCTTTTCCTTTTGCCTTAATTCTCAATAAAATAGGCAGCTTTTCAGAAAATGTAGATATGCGATTTGGGAGATCTGGAATAAAGCAGTCATGCTAAAATGGGTTTCCAGGAAATTTCCCAAATGCTTGATGAATCGGTTTTGGCATGTGTTGACTTCTAGGACATGTAGAAGGAAACTAGCATAAAGTGGAATCTAGGAGACTAGGCAATAAGACAAAAATGATTTATATAATGTCTAAGGTAGGTAACTATGGGTTGATTATTCTAACACCCCCCCTTAAGCCTGACTTTATGAGTAAATATTAGAAAAATATAGGTCCTAGCAACAATGCTTAGTCACCCTTTACATAATGCTTGTCCATACAACCAAGGAAAGAGGTAAAAACCCAGTTGGAAAATCCTCCCTTAAACATGGACAGGAAAACAAAATTTGGAAATCTTGTCATCAATCATGCTTCACAGCATGATCATAAATCCCCAACAGTGATTTGAGATTGCTGAATGTCTTCTAAAAAAATAAAATTGGTGAAGATGTCTGCTACTTGTTCTGAAGATGCACAAAATAAGAAGACCCCATGAGTTCTTGTTCCTTGAACAAATTTTAGGATCTTTTTGGCTGCCCTCCAATGGATCTCATGAGGCTGATCCATGTATCTTGAATCCACACTAACTACATAAGATATATCAGGTCAACTATATGTAAGATAAAGCAAACACCCAATCATTTTCCTATATATTGTATTATTTACCATAGGAGAAGAACATGCTTCTTCAAGCTTAACTCCTGAAAGGAAGGGAGTGTTTCTTGGCTTGCAATCTTTCATGTTGAACTTGTTTAGCAAATATAACAAAGTTTAGGATCTTTTTGGCTACCCTCCAATGGATCTCATGAGGCTGATCCATGTATCTTGAATCCACACTAACTACATAAGATAGATCAGGTCAACTGTGTGTAAGATAAAGCAAACACCCAATCAATTGCCTATACAGTGTATTATTTACCATAGGAGAAGAACATGCTTCTTCAAGCTTAACTCCTGAAAGGAAGGGAGTGTTTCTTGGCTTGCAACATTTCATGTTGAACTTGTTTAGAAAATATAAGGCATACTTGGACTGGTGTACTTTGATTCCATGTTGGTATTGAGCAATTTCAATACCCAAGAATTGGCTCGATAATCCCAAATCTATCATAGAAAATGCATGGTTCATTGCATCCTTCAAGGAGGAAATCTCTTTCTTTGAACTTCCTGTAATCAGAAGGTGATCCACATACAAGAAAATAATCATCAAAGAACCATGAATCAGCTTCAAATAGACATTAGGATTAGATTTGCATCGAACAAAACTCAATGACATCAGAAAGCCATCAATCTTGGCATACCAAGCCTTGGGGGCTTTCTTGAGCCCATACAATGATTTATTTAACCTGCACACTAAAGGTGGATTAGAAACAAACCCTTAAGGTTACTACATGTAAATATATTCAGTGATATATTCATTTAGGAAAGCACATATCACATCCATGTGATGTACATCCCACTGCTTCGAAGCTGCAATGGCTAAAGCTAGCCTTACGGAATCCATCTTTGCCATTGGTGCAATTGTTTCATTGTAGTCAATACCATATACTTGTGAGTAGGACTTGGCTACCAATATTGCCTTATATTTCAAAGGTGAACAGTCAGTAGAAAAATTAATCTTGAAAACCCCCTTACATTAAACTAGCTTCCTCCCTGGGGGAAGATCAACCAATTCCCAAGTGTTGTTCTTCTGGAGCGAGCTGAATTCTTCTTTCATGGATGTTTTCCATATTAGATCATGTGCTACATCTTCGTATATATATGGATATGATTCAACCATAAGATAGAACTTCTCAACAAATAAAGGATCTTTCATACAAAGGGCACTCTCAAACTGAGATCTATTCCTCCTAGTGTCACTAGGATTTCCAGCTAGTTCCCTAGTTGCATGAATGATCTTTGCTGCCCATTTTTGTCTTGTAGGACTATCAGGATCTGCAATCAAATCATCAATATTAGACATATTATAATCATCAAACTCATTAGTCTATCCACTTACAATCAATGGATCTGGTGGTGAAGAAGACTCTCCAACTTCAACTGCTACTAAAGGCTCTTCTTGGAATTGAACACTTCTTTCAATGAAATATTTGTTAGTACTAAAGTTTATCAGCTTGCACCATTTTAAATATTTAGAATACCCAAAAAATAGGCACTCTTGGCTTTGGGGTTGCAAAGCCTTTCTCTTTTCAGTTGGATTTATAGCCCAAGCCTTTGAGCCAAAAATCTTGAAATGGGTCACATCTGGATTGTGCTCACTCCAAGCTTAGAAAGGAGTCATGCCATCAACCTATTTGTGAGGCACCCTGTTTTGGATGTAGGATGCACAGTTTATAGACTTGGCCCAAAAATTTGGTGGCAAAGTCTTAGCCTCCATCATGCAGGTTGCCATCTCCTTCAGTGACATGTTCTTGCTCTCAACAACACCATTTTGCTGTGGTGTGTAAGGGATCGAATACTGCATATGAATACCTACATCTTTACAATAATGAATGAGCTCAAACTTGACATACTCACCACCATTTTCATATCTGAGGATATTGGGTTTCCTCCCATACTGGTTTTCAACCAATGCTTTAAAGACTTTGAAGAGGTCAAAAACTTCAGACTTATGCTTTAGGAAGTAAACCCAACAATACATAGAGAAGTCATCTATGAAGTTCAGTGCATATTTGGCTTGAATCATGGACATATGAGGAAATGGACCATCAATGTCATTGTGGATCAACTCAAGAGGTGCAGAGGTTCTCTCATGACTAGCTCTCTCAAATTTGTGCTCTAGGTGTTTTCCTAGGATACAAACTTGACAGACTCCCTTGGAAAACTTGATCTTTGGTGACCCTATGACCATATATTGTTTACTCAAATTATAAATATACTTATAGTTAAGATGGGAAAATCTTTCATGCCAAAGCTTACTTGCCTCATTAGCATGAATCAGAAGAGCAGAGGGGTTTAAGTAGGGTAGAAAATGGGAAAACATGTATACCTTTGAAGTGTGATCAACAACACCTTTTGCTATGACTTTACCATTCGAAATCTCAGTTATTTCAACATCATCAGGGGAGAAGATGACCTTCTTTGGAGACCCAGTGTGAGTCATCTGATACACTGAAAAGAGATTAGAGGCAAGACCTGGAACATATAACACATTATTGAACTTACCATGGTCAAGATCAATCCTTCCTTTCCCCAAACTGTTAGTGAGAGAGTCATCTCCCAAAACTATTGGTGGACCTTTCAACATGTCAAGAGAGGAGAATGCCTCTTTTGTCAAAACCATATGTCTAGAAACTCTAGAGTCTATGATGAATCTAGGTGAGCTTGATGTGCCAACAACCAAGGCATGTACTCTCTCTGTGTCCTATGAATTTGATCCTCCTTCCCTCTTCTTTGAGCAATCAGGAAGGCAGATGTTATTCTTCTCCAGGAGTTGGGTCAACATGTCAATTTTCTTCTTCATACAAGAGTTCTCAGGATGATAGCCCTTACTTGAGTATTCCCACTTGCTCATTTCTCCTTTGTTCTTCTTCATCTAGAAGTTGTTCTTGGAACCTTGGGGCTCCTCTTGAGACTTGTTCTTGTCTCTCTTTTGCTCAGGTGGATTTTTTAGCTTTTTTCTTGCTTTTTGAATCCACCCTTGAATCTCCAGCAAACAAATCTTGGTCTTTTTAAGGTTTGATGGTGCCCATCATCACCAACTTATCTTGTTCCTATGTGAGGGATTCCATGAACTCTGCAAGCTTAGGCATCTTCCAAGATTGAGATATCAACTTGGTCACATGGAAGGTTGAAAAAAACATTTAATAGTTAGGGCCAAGCATCAAGACTATGGTTGAAACTAGTTGCTCTTCCTTCTTTTCGATCCCACACTGTTTTAGCTACAAAACAAGTCCTTTAAACTTGGAAAAATAGATTTGCAAGGATTCAAAGCTACTGGGACTCAATGAGATCAGATAATTCTCGATTTGATGTCCTCTTATCTCATATCTCTTAGCAAAAATATGTAGAATATTCTCCCACACTTCATTAGGTGATGTCAATACATTAAGATGGAAGAGGAGATCTCTTGAAATGCTTAGACACAAAATACCTTAGGCCTCATCCCTTTTGTTGTGCCATTTGATTTTCTCTGCAACTGCATTGGGATCTGCCTTAGTTTCCATAGTAACCCTGTAGATATATTTCTCTCTCAAAAATATCTGCATCTAATATTTCCACTCAAATAAATCGAATGGAGTCAAGATGATCTTCTGATATTGGTCCATAGCTCAGAAACTATGCCCTTCAGTCAGAAGAATATGCTCCCAGTGAAGATTTCAAACCTACAATAGCAATATAGAAGGATATAAATCGATCTACAAAGGCTCTGATACCATGTGGAAATTGAACACAAGAGATAGAACAATTACACTCACAAAATTGCTAATCAAACATGCAAAATTAACATCAAAGGAGACTGAAATTGGAGGATAACACTAATATGTATTGAATAAGTGTATAATATCCAACCTTGTGATGTAATAGGATGCTAGAATATATAATTACATGAGATATTCGAATGCATAAGGATGCAATTTGAAAAGGTAAAAAAGTAGGTTTACTAAATCTAGTCAAATCCCCCATAGGTGCATAAAGCAGTTTCCAAAGCCACCAAGATGCTCATGAATTGGATAAGTCAAGTAAGAAAGATAATGATGGATTTAAAGAAAACTCATACATGCTTTTACTAGGATAAAAGGAGGGAGGATGATTTGCGAAAAAAAAAAGTCAACTACACCTAGTCTAGCTTTTCCTTTTTCCTTAATTCTCAATAAAACAGGCAGTTTTTCAGAAAAAGCAGATATGTGCTTTGGAGGATCTTGAATATAGAAGACATGCTAAAATGGGTTTCCAAGAAGTTTCCCAAGTGCTCCATCACTCATTTTTGGAATGTGTTGACTTCTAGGACATGTAGAAGGCAACTAGCATAGAGTGGAATCTAGGAGACTAGGTAATAAGACAAAAATGATTTAATTCATGTCTAAGGTAGGTAATTATGGGTTGATTATTATAATAGAGAAACAAATATGAAGGAAGATTTGGGTGTTGAGAATAGACAATGGGGGTAAACCTCCAACGAGTTCTTGCAGTACTTTTTAACAGAGGGGATCAAGAAGGAGCACACTATGCCTCATACCCCACAGTACAGTGTAGTGGCATAGAGAAAGGACATGAGTATTGTAGGAGAAGCCAAGGCCATGATATTTGATCAGGGATTACCAATATTTGTTTGGGTCGAGGCATACAGGACCAAAATATACATTCAAAACAGGTGTCTCAACACAACTTTGGGGACGAAGACACCCAAGGATGTCTTCACAGGCACTAGACGAGGTGTGATCCATATTTTCATTCATCAGATGACACTAGGAAGAAGTTGGATGCTTCTAGAGAAAACGGGTCACTTGTTGGCTATAGCAAGAATTTGTAGGCATAGAGAGTATATATTCTTGCTCACAAGAGGATCATTGTGAGAAGGGATGTTCAGTTTAATGAGGAAAGGTCCTTGCGGGGATATATGGAATTACCAGTAGAGAAGCATCACGCATAGGACTTGGGGGTCAACTTAAAGGATCCACAGGTACAAGTACAAGTATAGACAAAGGGTACAAGTTCTGGTAGTCGAAGGGATTTAGGTGGACAGGTTTCTTCAGTCACTAACTTAGAGGATGAGATGGAACATGAGAAGGATATCCATCAACCGTGACAGGTAGACACTAGGCCAAGGCCTAAATGGTTTAGGTCCATAATTCAGGATTCTAGGAAGGTGGATCCTCCATAGAAATCCATGAGAAGGAGAAAACCACTAGAGAGACTTAGCTATATGGCATGATTGACAGAGTTGATTAACTATGATACTTCCAACTTCAAGGAGGCTACACAACATGATGTGTGGCAAGAGGATATGGTTAAGGAGTATGACTCCAGCATGAAAAACCAAGTATGGGAGGTTTTGTCGAGGCCATAAGGGAAAAAGGTGGTAGGATCCAGATGGATCTATAAGGTGAATCTTGCAGCAGAAGGAATCATGGAGAAGTACAAGGAATGCTTCATGGAAAAGGGGTTTTCATAGAAGGGAGGTATTGACTATGAGTAGATTTTCTCCCCTATTGTCAATTTTATTCCAGTCGGATGATTATCTCACTAGAAATTGAGATGGGTTGAAGATTCCACCATATGGACTTCAAGACTTACTTCCTCAACATAGTGATAGAGGAAGAGGTATATATTGAGCATCCATAGGGGTTTAATGTGGAGAATAGGGAGATAGATGTATGCAGGCATTATAGAGCTCTTTATGGGATCAATAAGACACCTCGAGCATGGTACTCAAGGATAGACAATTACCTATGGGAGATGGGATTTCAAAGGAGTGGGGCTGACCACAACTTGTACTTCTTGGCAGGTGAGGTTCCTTTGATACTAGTCTTATATGTAGATGATCTCTTTCCTACAAGAGATGAAAGGTTGATTTACAATTTCAAGTCCAACCTTGCAGTTGAGTTTGAGATAAAATACCTTGGGTTGATGGATTACATTCTAGGATTGGAGGTTTGGCAGAGATACGGGTGCTTCTTCATTGGAAAAGGGAAGTATGCAGTGGAGATCTTGAATAGATTTCGGAGGATCGATTGCAATCCTATGGACATACCTCTAGTTAGAAGAAATCCTAAACATGGGCCCAGGGAAATATGATAAAAGGATCTCACAGTAACTCATCCAAGTAGAGCGGTGAACAGTACAAAAGAGAGGAGTCCATAGTCAAGGAATAGATAGTTTCATAGTGTTAAATTTTATGACGAGACTTTAATTAGATAAAATTCAAATCTACATTTCAAAATGTTTCCTTCCCGTCACTGTTGATGTCTCTATTTTATGTATACCGGTCAAATACATTGTCAAATGAAAAAATGTCCTAAAGGATGTTAAATTCCAAGCCTTCAATCTATCAGTTTTGGACTTGTTACTTCTAAATACGAAGAATCTATGGCCTTCGCAGTAAAATCCATTACGGTACAATTCTTTGCAAAAATGTATGTAAAACATTGCACACATTCAATTTTAACGATTGTGTGCTGGATAAATCCTTCCACAAAATCTTTGTGCAGGTAGAAATTAAGGGTGCAGTACCCAGTTCCATGCTTCAAACCCTGGGACCGATGAAAGTAAATACCCACAAGGGCATATCCTCCACCAAGCAATTAGAAGATGTGGAAGAACACAGGGGAGGGAATAGAAGAAAGAAAATTAGGCCATGGGAGTTCTGAAAGAAAAGGTAGAAACACAGAGAACACCTTTAGTGTGTAGTCCACCCTGGGTTAAGAAGTTTAAAATATGGCTTCCATAATTTCTAGGAGAAGTATCCAAACGACTACATGAAGGGGAGTGGTAGCCCTTTCTTCTCTTAAAGTTGATTTCAGAGCAACACGTGGCATAGAACTGGACCATGTTTCTCTTGGCTACTTTAAGCTGAGATATGATTTCATACATTCGATGCCAAGCCTTTGTAGGATGCAGACTGTTCCTATCGGAAGGTGCCCTGCCATGCACATGGTTCTTCCGGAATCACAGAGACCCTGCCATGCACATGGTTCTTCTTGAATCACTTCCAAAGGAAATAATACACACTTCTCATCAGCAACATCTGAGACACAGTATTAGGAGTAGCTCCTTTGTCCATAGAGGAACCTTTGTGAAGCCATATCTCCAAGCATTGGGTGCCTCAAATAAACACCATAAAGCATGAACAACACTGCCCTTTATTTGTAAAGTGATGAGATATTGACGAAGAGGATACATCTCATTTTGTTTGTATACATCGGCATTTCATTTCCTTATTAATGCGTTTTGCAAGATATATTCCCTGCTGGGATCTGTGAGGAGGGTAGGGGAGTGCCACTTCTTTCCTTAGCAGCACTTGAGACTTCATGTATAGCTCAAAAAATCACTTACAGTCAATTTTCAACTCTTCTCAATAATGTACAGCTGTTCACCGCAATGCACAACTTTACTGACAAAGATCAAACTAACAACCCCAGCATGTACATGATTGCTGTAGCATGGCTGCTACTGCTACTGACACTTCCAAGATTGTGTTGCAGCTAGCTGTTACAACCGGTAACAATCTATGCGCTTAAATTTATTATCTGCGATTGCTCACAGCTCACTATTTTTCACTGATTTGATGACCCCTGCATCCAGAAATTTATCACACATTTTCTATTGAATAAATAAACAATATTCAAACAAAGAAAACATGAGCTGTTACAGCAACCCGACATAAAAATAAAACTGAGTTTTTTCAAAAACAAAATTACACAGGAAATTATCAGAGTTTCAACTCTGTTTCTGTTACGCTCTTCTGTTTGTATTCAACCTGTGAAATATGGTTTACAAACTAAGTATTTATAGGATTTCAACTAAGTCAAACATTAAATGCTAATTGGCTCTTTGCTAACAAAACGGTCTTGTCTGTTCAAATGATTTACAATATGTTTTAATTCTCTGTTATAGTATGACAGAAATATAAACTACGCTACCTCTTTAGAAAATAGATTCGCTGAGTTGACATATAAAAATGATTTTTATGATTTAATAATTTGTTGTTTTGTGAGGTGTTGAGGCGGTGTGGCAGTGGTGTGACTCTTTAGTGTTGTGACAGCCACAAGTTGAATAGTGATGGCTCTTCAAATTTCTGGCAGCTGATGTTGCTGCTTCAAAATCTGTTGCAGCCTAGCAGTGGAGTAATTACATAATTCCAACATTCTCCCCCTCAATTACTACACTTCAAAAAACAAAATTTTGTAACACTTGATTTCTATTACAGCTTACAAACCCCAATGTTTTTCCTATGAATTTCAAACAAATCTTTTCCCAATGGTTTTGTAAAAAGGTCTGCAAACTGATCTCTTGATGTACAAAATTCCACATTGATTCCATTGTTGTTTATCAGTTCACGAATAAAATGATACCGCGTATCAATATGTTTACTTATTTTGTGAAAGACATGATTTCTTGATAGTGTAATAGCTGAGTTATTATCACAAAAGATTGGAGTTGGTTCATTTTATTCATGTTGTAACTCAGAAAGAGTTCTTCTCATCCAAACTATTTGACATGCAGCTGCTGTTGTAGCAACATACTCTACCTCAGCGGAGGATAGTGTCACAATGGGCTGCTTCTTTGATGCCTATCCTACTAATCCCAATTCAAAACTGAACACATATCCATATGTGCTCTTTCTATCATCTATAGAATCTACAAAATCACTATCAATGTATCCAATCAACTTAAAATTTGAATTAGATGTATACTGGATACCAAAATTTGTTGTTCGGGCAATATATCTTAGGATTCTGTTTCTAGATTGCCAATGGGTATTCTTTGGTGTTTCCATAAACCTTGAAATTAAACTTACTGTAAACATTATATCAGGTCTTATTGCAGTTAAGTACATGAGACTTCCAACCAGTCTCTTATACATTGTTGGATCAACCTTCGACCCATCATCTTCCTTATTGAGTTTTGTGCTAGTTGCTATTGGAGTTACAGCTGGATTACAATTCAGCATTCTGAATCTTTTCAATACATTATTTTCATATTTAGACTGACATATAAAAATACCATCTTTAGATTGAATTACTTCAATACCAAGGAAATATTTCATCATTCCTAAATCATTCATCTCAAATTTTGTTTTAATGGCTTTCTTGAACTCATCTACTAATAGATCTCTAGTGAATATCAAATCATCAACATATAAACAAACAATCAGTACTTTACCTTCTTGGTTTACCTTTGTATAAAATGTTGGTTCACTTGGACTTCTCCTGAATCCTTCACCATTCAAATATTCTTCAATTCTGCTGTACCAAACTCTGGCTTCCTGCTTCAATCGATAGAACGATTTCTTCAATCTATAGACTTTGTCTTCTTTTCCATCAACCTCATATCCTGGAGCTTGTCTTACATAAACCTCTTCTTCTAAAGATCCATTCAAAAATGCAGACATTACATCCATTTGATGTACATACCATTTATTATGAGCAGCAATAGCTAATGCCATCCGTACAGTATCAAGTTTGGCTACAGGTGCAAATGTCTCATTATAATCAATTCCAGGTTGTTGACTAAACACCTGAGCAACAAGTCTTGCTTTATATTTTTGAACATCATCATCAGCATTTAACTTAGTTTTATAAATCCATTTAACACCAATACAATTTTTATCTTTAGGAAAATCTACAAGATTCCAAGTATTATTTCTTTCTATGGCATCAATTTCTTCATCCATTTATTTTATCCAAACATCCTTTTTAACAACTTCATCAAAATATACAAATTCACATGCTATATATGCAAAATTTGAAACTTGATCTACTTCATCATTCTGTTCATACAGTTCTCTTAAACTTCTAGTCTTCTAACCTCTAACTCTGTTTCTTAATGATGCCAATGTAGGATTTGATTCATTACTTACCTCCGAGCCTGTTCCTTGCCATCCACCAACACTTGATGGTTCACCATGTTCATGAGCTCTAGGCGTTCTGGAAGGTGTCCTTGTTGCTGGTGTATGTGGAGTTAACTATCCTCCATGTGTGCCCTGTTCACCTTCTTCATCTTCTGTGTGAGGTGTTACAACTTCCTCACTAACTAATTTATCAATGCTCCCATTCCATGCTTCTTCTTCTTTAAAAACCACATCTCTGCTAATTACATACTGCTTGGTGATGGGATTATAAAGTCTATATGCTTTAGATTCTTCACTATATCCAACAAAAATACATTTATGACTTCTGTCATCTAACTTTCTCCTCAACTCTTCTGGTACATGTGCATAATCTACACAACCAAAAATTCTTAAATGAGATATGCTGCTACACTTACTGCTCCCAGCTTGCTGAGGAACTCGATCCTTCACACTTTTCATCCGGCTTCTGTTCAGGATGTACACTAAACAAGTAACAGCGTCTCCCCAATATTCATTTGAAATATGCTTCTCCTTCATCATACTTCGATCCATGTTCATAATGGTTTGATTCTTCCTCTCTACTACACCGTTTTGTTGTGGAGTGTAGCGTGCAGTAAACTTCCTTTTAATTCCATGATACTTACAAAAATCCATAAATTCATTTGACATATACTCACCTCCTCCATCTGATCTCAATACTTTAATAAGTTTATTACTCTCTTTTTCAGCCATAGCTTTAAAACTTTTAAACACATAAAATGCTTGAGATTTCTGTTTCAGCAAATACACCCAAGTTTTTCAACTGTAATCATCAATAAAAGACATAAAATAAACATTACCTGTCAAATAAGGTGTTTGCATCGGTCCACACAAATCAGTGTGTACCAGCTCCAATGGTTTCTTTTCTCTGTTTGAGACTCCAAAAATAAATTTCTCTCTATGATGCTTTCCCAATATGCAACTTTCACATGAGCCTGTTGGCTGCTCAATACTCAGCAATCCTTTTACCATCTGCTTCTTCTGTAGAAATTCTAAACCACCAAAATGTAAATGGCCATATCTCAAATGCCATAACCATGATTGATCTAAAGTCTTAGTTTTATAAGCATTCAAAAAGTTAGTCAAATCATTTCTCATAATCAGCGGGAACGTTCTATTCTTTGTCATCTCTACTCTGGAAATCAACTATTTACTTGGATATTTATCAAAAATAGTTCATACCTTTTTCTTAAAGAATACTCTGTACTCTTTTTCCAACAATTGTCCAACACTCAATAAATTACACATCAAACCAGGAACATAATAAACATCATGAATAGTTCTTCTTTTACCATCTTTTGCATACACAACAATCACACCTTTACCATTAACTTTTACCTTATAGTCTTTACCCAACTTTACTTTAGATTGTATGCTAGTATCTTGACTTGAAAATAATTCCTTATTTCCAGTCATGTGGTTGCTACATGCACTGTCCAAAAACCAAATATCTTTTGAAATTTCCTGGGTGACATTACAAGTCAAAAACATAGGTTGCTCTTCATTTTCAGTCTCCTCTGTCATGTGTGTAGACAACTTACTAGCATCTACCTGTTTCTTCCAACACTTGTTAGCAAAATGCCGAAATTTCTTACAATAAAAACATTAAACTTTAGATTTATCATACCTCTGATTTCTTGACTGTCCTGCTCTACTGCGACTGCCTCTTACACTAGGAGTATTTTTCTATAACTTCTCTTCATTTTCTGAATCATTTTTGCTGTCACTATGACCCACACTTTGTCCTCCTATTCCTTTGTTACTAGATCTTCCTCTGCCTCGACCTCTAGTAACATTTAATTGAGATTTAAAAGCATTTTCTAAAGGAGTGTCATCATACCTGTTCATTCTTGATTCATGAGCAAGCAATGAACCAGTCAGCTCATCAATGTGAATTTGACTGAGATTTTTAAACTCTTCAATTGGAACAACCACTGCTTCAAACTTCTTCAGCAAACATCTCAGCAATTTTTCAATCACACGTTGATCTAGAAGATTTTCACCATATTGTCTTAGCTCATTTACAACACTCATGAATTGTGTCATGAAATTATCAACAGTCTCACTATCTTTCATCTTCAGATTCTCAAAGTCTCTTCTTAAATTCTGCAACATAATGTTCTTCACCTTGGTAACACCTTGATAGCACGTTTCAAGAGTGTCCCAAGATTTCTTTGAAGACTCAGCACTTGATATCTTCGGAAAAATAGATTCACTCAGGCCTTGTTGAATAAGACCAAGAGCTTTATTATATTTCTTCCGATTTTCATTCAGCAGAACACGTTCAACATTGGTCAAAGCCAACTCAGCCGCTTGATTAGCTGGTTCAGGATATCCAGTCGTTAAAAACTCCCAAATATCCTGAGCATGCAGGATAGTTCTCATCTTAATAAACCATGTGTCATAATTTCTTTCGGACAACATTGGAATTTGTTGCTATACTACACTGTTTTTAGTAGCCATTTCAATTAATTTCAAAAACAAATGAGCAATAAAACTTAATGAGACTCTTAAACTAGAGATGAAACTTAACCACGATCTGATATCACTATGGGGAAGGCAGGGGAGTGCCGTTTCTTTCCTTAGCATCGCTTGAGACTTCACGTACAGCTCAAAAAATCACTTACAGTCAATGTTCAGCTCTTCTCAACAATGTACAGCTGTTCACAACAATGTACAAGTTTACTGACAGAGCTCAAACTAACAACCCTAGCATGTACAGGATTGCTGTAGCATGACTGCTACTACTACCAACACTTCCAATATTATGTTGTAGCTAGCTATTACAGGTGGAAACACTCTATGCGCTTAAATTCACTATCTGCGACTGCTCACAGCTCATGCACAACTTGTGCACAACTCACTGTTTTTCACTGATTTGATGACCCTTGCGTCCAGAAATTTATGACACATATTCTACTAAATAAATAAACAATATTCACACACAAAAAAACACGAGCTGTTACAGCAACCAGACATAAAAATAAAACTGTGTTTAAAAAAAAAACAGAATTACACATGAAATTATCAAAGTTTCAACTCTGTTTCTATTATGCTCTGCTATTTGTACTCAGCCTGTGAAATATGGTTTACAAAGCAAGCATTTATAGGATTTTAACTAAGTCGGCCATTAAATGCTAATTGGCTCTTCGCTAACAAAACAGGGTTCTCTGTTCAAATGATTTAGAATATGTTTTAATGCTCTGTTACAATCTGACAGAAATATAAACTATGCTGTGTCTTCAGAAAATAGATTCACTCAGCTAACATATAAAAATGATTTTTGTGATTTAATAATTTGTTATATTGTGAGGTTTTGAGGCGGTGTGGCAGTGCTGTGACTCTTCAGTGTTGCAGCGGCCACAAGTTGAACGGTGATGGATCTTCAAATTTCTAGTTGTTGATGTTGTTGCCGCAAAATCTGTTGCAGCCTGGCGGTGAAGTAATTACATAATTCCAATAGGCTCATGCGTTGGGATTGAATTGAGACTTGGTCATGCAGTTATATTCAACACTTAGTAGGTGGAAAGGAAGTTGTATGTTTCCTTCAAAAGATAGGTTTGGGATGCAAACCCCTGAATAATGCATAGTATACTAATAGAATATACCTTTTAACTCTATACTTTGAACCATAATTACCTTTGAATACCACATTCAATTCAAAATTAATTCGTATTGAAATTCTTCAAGTCCATAAAAATTTGTGAGTATAATTTATACCCTCATTCAAAGAGGGGGTTCCTCATGCATCCCCTATATTGCCAAGACTATTTAAAAAATTCAAGGTATGGCAGAGCAACCACTACGAAGGCTCATGCCACAAACTATTTGAAACATTACTTTGAATCCGAATTCCTATCTGTACTAACTTATTAGTTTCGGTCATCATGTGAACAGTTTTTTTGGTCAGGTTAGTTCACATTTACAATGAAATGAAACTTTAAATAAAATCCATAGGACATAAAACTTTCCATAGATTCATTCTCTTCACTTGACTTAGCATATGATCTTGGAACACACTCCTTGATAAAAGCTCCAGGGACCACTATAAAGGTACGAGATCACAATCTGAAATTTCCAAGCACAGAAGTGACTAGAATTGAAAAATATCTAACATCACCATCTGAGTATGTTCGAGGAAAAACATCAGTGGTTGGCTAACTAAGTTCTAGTTCTAGAATCCAACTATATGTGCTCCCTAATAATCCAACTCATCTATGTATATACTGAACAATGGTTAAGAGAGGGGCCAACATTGTTTGATTCCTATGGTGCTCTGCGGTCTTGTATTCTCTAGAAAATGGGGGATTCTACATGTTAGCATTGGATAAATGAACCTAAAATATTATTTTAGAAGCAAGCAAGAGAAAGAAATAAAGATATAAACATATTAACACTTCAAAACCACTCAACTCCCATGCCTCACAAAGCATATGTTACACGACGGTTCGACATATCTATGAAAACCCTAATGATTTACTCACTAAGAAATAGTTCCTAGCAGCGATAAGTTGGCTTGGAAATGGACTTGGGATAGTGTTAATGGTGCTGAAAAGTCCAATTTATAGGGAATGGGAGTGATCAAGCTAACTTTTAACTACCAATTATATCTGCGTTAAACATTAAATCAATTAAACCATACGATAAAACAAAGCCATTACCTCGAACTATAATCAACTGGGATCAGCAATAATATGAACAAAGCCATTACCTGATGTTGTCCTCTTTGTTGAGAGTGAATAATTTATGGAACTATGTGTGTTGAATGATCAAAGTTCTAACCTTAATATATAATCCAATCCAAACGAATACGCAGACAAGGATTGGCTACCAAGCAGACACCTCCATTGAACCATCATGAAATAACCTTGTTGCAAAGATAAACAAATTCATATAATAGAGATAAAAGTGTGCCAATTCAAAGAATTAATATTAGATGCATCCATGTTGTCTAAGGAGAAAATACAAGAATTTTGACTAAACAATTAATATAAACAATTAATAACACTCGAGAATGATAGAAAACTCAAAACTACAAGACGACATGGTTTATTGGAAACAGTTTTATGAAACACGAGCAAACCATAGTTTTCCTTAAAAGAACAGTCACAAACACTACAACGTCTATCCAGAGAAGAAGAAATTATACTTTTTCATAACCAAAGGACCCTAAAAATCAACCCCAGAAGGAATGGTGCGCATTTCCCAATTGCCTCAATTAAGAGTCATAGACACTACTAGGGTTGTACTTGCATTTGAATAGTCCATCAAGCTTCAAGTGTATTGAGTAACTGAGAAATCAAACTAAACTTTAATGTCAACTGCTTATCTCGAATTACGTTCCATACTTTGCATTCATAACATTCCATACTTTGGATCCATAGAATGGTTGGATATATTGCGTTCTTGTGGGAGTATATAACATCCATGGAGTGATATTAATCTAAGGTAATGGTGCATTCTCATATAGTTTTGCATTCAGAACCAGTGCCCTGGATCATCATTACTAAAGTTAGCATTGCTACTATAAAAATCTATGCAAATTAACTTACTGTACTCTAATTAAATTGCTTAGAAAAATGGCCCATGTATTACGAATTAACTTATTGTTGTATTACATACACTTCAATAATGAGTGAAGTGTAATGAATGCTCCTTTTTCACTAGGTATTTCAAAGCCTCAAAATAACAGATTAAGTGAATATATGGACATTTATCAAAGAAATCATGATAGACCATAGTGTGGTGACCAAGCCAAAGAAACAACAAAAGAAACAAGCACAGAACCAAAAGCTAACCCCTCCCAAGGGCATTACTGGGGTGAAGGATCATTAGGAGAGGGCGGAGGCACCACTGTGGGCTGATCCGCCTAGATCTCCAACAGATCACCTACAACCATGTCCAGTAATATGAACCTCGCAGCGTTTTCTAGTTGCCCCTATCTGATTACATTTAGAGGCTCCCGAATCCCATGTGCTAGTTGCACTTTTGCTTGCATATCATGGGCCAACAGGATATGGACCGACTAGAACAGGCTGGCAGCCAGGGGCCATCGTTGGTGTCTTTTATATTCTCGGAGGAGCCTTACTTCCTTAGGAGTGATTTGGGCTTCCACCATGGCCAAATTTTTTGCCATGCATTGCGCCCCCAATTGAACGCCAAGGAAATCGGGCCTTCTTCCAAAAGCGGAGTGCCACTAGAGGAACCATCCTAGGGAGTATTTACCCCTTCCAATCTAACGCATTTCCCAAGTGATGCCTCACAGGCCATTGCTGAGCCATTGTTTTGCAAAACATAAAATTATGAAAGGCTTGCACAGGATCCTTGAACATGGTGATCCTTTCACCATCTAGAGAATAATATATAGCAACTCCTCTGATCTTGGTGATGTAATCCTCCCTAATCTTTGCTGGTTGCTAATTCCATTTTGTACCTTGTGGAGCTTCAACCTTATAGGTCTAGAACCACTTAATATTCTCCAAATCCTTCTTTTCATGAAAAATATTGGCATCCCTACTATCCATTAATGGCCTCCTAGTACGGGACTTGCAGTTATTGACAGTCCCGAACCAGAGATATGAGATTTCTCCAACTGTTATCCAAAAGGGCATGATCCCTTGTACCTCCTTGAACCTCACAAGCATGTTTGGGGACATTCATATAAATTATGGCCCCATGCTAGATCGTCCTCTCTGTATCGAGCATGCATGCCACCATCCTCCTCCGAATCGCTCATGTGCTTCCCACCTATCCTAGCCTTAACATCAACCTACATGAAATTATATCCAAGTGGGATGTATGTCTCATTGCCTTCATTCGATTCTAACACAGGAATTTGGAAAGGATCATCATCATGCTGTATCACATGGCTACTCGGAGGCCTCCCATTTAAGACGAGGTTGTCGCGTGTGTGGGGAGAAGTGTCAGACAACAAGGTTGAGGTGGAGGATTGAAAGCAACTATCCAGCATTGAGAACAAAGGAATTGACAACTATTGACGATGACCTCCATCTCTCCTCCCGACTTCATCCACCACTAGTGATTTGCATCTTCTCCAAACCGTGCGATCTCTATTATCGTCGTATACCTCTGCATGGAAGGAGATAATCTTGCCAACCCGTTCGTTTGCCAAGGAATCCACCACCCTATTACATGTCTATTTAACATGTGAGAACATGAGAAAAGGATTATCCCTTAGCCATGTTCTTATTTTTGTAAGCGTTCTTTTCCATGGCCATTCTTTGGATACTTGGCCTATGGTTGCTCCATGTTGAAATATTGTAACTTCAAAGGATATTCTAAATGTATTTTACTGATGTAACCCAAGGGAGATGTTATTATTCCTCTGACGGGGTGTTACTATTGTATTTTGTCATAATAGAGTCATGAGGTCAAGCCTCCTCTTATGTTGGGTCTTTAGTACCCCAATTAATAATATAATATACTTTTTTTATTATTCCTAGGAGAAGTCGGCACAGATATTTTATTGGGGCTGACTTGTCTAGTTCAAAATGTCAATTGACAATTAGTATAAATAGAGGAGGTGGGTTCTCATTTAAACAACAGACTCACTCACTTCTATAACACATAGGAGAGAGAGAGAGAGATTGAACAAAAGGAGGAGAAAAACTTTTTTCGGCGTTGTTTTTCATACATATTATAGAGAGGAAGATTTTGTTGGGTTTTCTTCCCCTTGAGGGTTTCCCAGGATAAATGTTGTGTCTATCTTGTGATTGTGTTTCTGTCAGTGCTTCTTGATATGATGTTGTGATTTGGAATTAAATACTATTGGAATCTATTCTATCATATGAAAACTCAACATGGTATCAGAGCTAACCTGATTAGAGAAGCTTTCACATGGTGAAATTCCCGCCTCCTCTCTCTCCGGAAGAAATTAGGGTTTCTGCAAAAGTTTGAGGATTGAAGATCTGCTTGCATAGAAAGTTGCGCCCTCCTAGAGCACATATATTGATCCCTAGATTGAATTTTTTGGGTGGCTAGATCTCCGAGAAATCCAAACCCTATTTTGCTAGTGCACCATAAAAATTGCAGCAAAACAGAACCATAAAAGCTGCAGTGCTACAAATTTGCGAGTGAGATTCAAGGAATGAATATTAGGGATCTCCAGAAAGTAGTTGGACCAACCAAATTTCCTCCTCCAAGGGCATCTACTAGTAAGGTCAAACTCCTATTTTGACAATTTTCATTTTTGAGTGACTTACTCGTTAAGATGGCCCCAAGCACTAAGCTTGAGGAAAAACTAGAAGGCCTAGAAAACTTCCTAGCTTGGAAGTATAGGATTGGCCTCATTCTGAAAGAAAATGGTCTTGATAAGTACATCAACAATGAAATTGTAGAACTTGAAGAAAGTGAATCTAAGGAGAAGCATGAACAAGACCTAATAAAAGCAATGCAGATCATTGTTGATTCCATTAAGGATCACTCGATTCCTCAAGTGTCATCCAAGAAGACACCTAAGCAAATGTATGATGCACTTTCCAAAATATATGAAGGAAAGAACATCAACAGAAAGATGAATCTAAGAAATCAATTGAAGGGAACCAAGATGAGCAAAGGAGAATCTATTCAATATTATTTCACAAGGATCTCCCAGATCAAAGAGAAGCTAAGTGCTATTGGAGATACTATTGATGAGGATGAATTGGTTATGAATGTTTTTAATGGCCTCACTAGACCTTGGGACTCATTCATCCAAACCATGTGTGCTGGAAAAGAAAGTATGACGTTTGACATAATATAGGAAGATTGCATACAAGAAGAAGTTAGAGTAGCCAATATAGAATCTCTTCTCAGAGAAGATGATTAGGATCGAGCTACCCATACTAAGGAAAGAAATCAATCAAACTTCAAAAGGAGTAATGAGAGGCCTTCAAAGAAGAAATTCCACAAAAGGAAGAAGAAGGATTACTCAAAGTATGAATGCTACAACTGTCATAAGATAGGACATATTGCTAGAGAATTTCCATCATTGAACAACAACAACAACAACAAAACACATCATGCTCATATAGCTGAAGATGAGAATGGATAAATACCTCGAATGAAAACTAGAGGTGAAGAGGTAGAATAATATGTGTTATTCTCTACACTCTCTGGGTTTGTAACACCTAGAGAAGATGCATGGCTTATTGATAGTGGTGCCTTTAAGCACATGATAGGAAAGAAGAAAACCCTATCCAATTTTAAAAAAAACAAGAACTCTTCCATGAAGGTATCTTTGGGAGATGGCTATCAATATCCCATCAAAGGTATTGGTGAATCAACCTACAAGATTGAATCTGGGACCTCCATGAAGATGAAGGAAGTACTGTATGTACATGGTTTGAAAAATAACCTACTTTCCATCTATGCTGTAGACAAGAAAGGATATAGAGTTGCTTTTATAGATGGACAAGTACTCATGCGGTCCAAGGGTAAGATACTTGAATATGTTGTAGTCATTGGAGAAGAAGAAGGAGGAATGTACAAGCTCAAAGAACATCCAGAGACATCGCTTGTCCATGATACTACTAGCTGAAGTGAATTTTGGCATAGGAGACCTTCCCTCATCAAATACAAAGAATTTCCATATGTGAGTAAGATGGTAACAGGGTTACAAGATATGAATATCGAATGAGAGGGAACCTGCAAGGGATGTGCACAAGGAAAGAACATCAAGTATCCCTTTACGAAAAGTAACACAAAGACTAAAGGTATGTTGAAACTAATTCATTATGATGTATGTGGTCCTTTTCCCTCCATATCCTTAAGTGAATATGGATACAATGTCACATTTATTTATGATTATTCAAGAAATAATTGGATACATTTCTTGAAGAATAAAAGTGAAGTGTTCAGGAAATTCAAGGAATTCAAATCCTTGATAGAGAACTAGTCAGAAAAGAGAATCAAGACAGTGAGATCATATAATGGTGGAGAATACACTTCAAAGGAATTTGAAGCATTCTGTAAGGAGGTAGGAATAAAGAGGGAACTAACCACTCCCTAGAATCCCCAACAAAATGGTTTTGCAGAATGGAAGAATAGAACTATCATGGAAGCAGTGAAGACTATGATTCATGACGAAGACCTCCTGATGCACCTATGGGCTGAAGCTGCAAGAACAACCATATATGTGCATATTAGAGTATCTCATAGTGCTCTTGAATTCAATACTCCTGAAGAAGTGTATACCAAAAAGAAACCTGAAGTAAGCCATCCCAAGATATTTGGTTGTCCAGTATATGTACATATTCCGAAAGAGAAGAGAACTAAATTGGATCCTTCTAGTAAGAAGGGAATATTTGTATGATGCCGTGAAGTCTCCAAAGCCTTCAGGATATACATTTCAGGATTCCATCATATCAAGATTAGTAGGGATGTAACCTTCGATGAAGAAGTATCTCTTAAGAAATCTAGAAGTTTTCAACTTGAAGAAGTACATGAAGAAGATATACCTCCTAGAACGACAAATTCTGAACAAACTCTTGAAATAGTAGCACCAGAAGATCATGACATGATAGAGCCTCAGGAGCCCCCTACTATGGATATCTCTCAAAAGAGAAAACTTGCTTGGGTGAGAAAAATAATACAAGAAGCAGAAAGATATGGAGCACTAGAATGAACCAAAAGAACTAACAAAAGATCAAAGTAATATTCCAGATATGTAGCTTTGATGTGTGATCTTGTAGACCAAGAACCCAACAGCTATGAGGAAGCTGCACAAAAGAAATAATGGGTTGAAAGAATGATGGAAGAATACTAGTCGATCATGATAAACTAGAAAGCAAGAGTGTGGTTTGTTTGAAATGGATCTATAGCATAAAACATCTTGTGGATGGATGTATTGAAAAGTACAAAGCAATATTTGTGGCTAGAGGATTCTCTCAAAAAGAAGGAATTCATTATGAAGAGACATTTTCTCTAGTAGCAAGGTACACTTCCATCAGAACTATCATGGCATTTGCCTCCATGATGAAATGGGACTTTCACCAAATGGATGTAAATACAACCTTCCTTAATGGTGTGATTGAGGAATAGGTTTACATCAAACAACCACAAGGATTTGAAGTCGTAGATAGAGCAACTCATGTATGCAAGTTAAAAAAGGCTCTGTATGGATTGAAACATGATCCCAGAGCTTGGTATGGCATAATAGATAGTTTATTTACAAGCATGGGATTTACCAAGAGTAAATCAGATCCTAATCTTTATATGAAGATTATCGATGACGAACCAGTCATACTATTACTATATGTAGATCATCTATTTCTAACTAGAAATGAGAAACATATCAAGTATTGCAAGAAGAATCTAGCTGAATAATTCAAGATGAAAGATCTTAGATTGATGCATTATTTCCTAGTGCTGGAAGTGTGGTAGAGTCCACAAGGAATATTTTTGAATAAGGGAAAGTATGGAGTAGAAATTTTGAAAATATTTTATATGTTGGATTGGAAAGTCATTGCCACACCCATGGACACCAACTTAAAGTTGTTGTCTGATGAGACATCCGAGCTAGTTGACATGACTCACTACAGACATATTATTGGGTCATTGATGTATGTGACAAACACAACGCCAGATATATGCTTTGTTGTGAACACCTTGAGTTAGTATCTAGTTAAACCTAGACGGGTTCACTTGATAGCAACAAAGCATGTGATGAGGTACCTAAAAGGTATTATTGATTTGGGACTGTACTATGGAAGAAATCATGACTACAATTTACATGGGTATATGGATTCAGATTGGGAAGGAAGTGTCATAGACATGAAAAGCACATCAGGAAAATGTTATTGTCTAGGATCTGCCATGATCTCATGGTTCAGTAAGAAATAGTCTAGTGTTGCTCTCAGCACGACTGAAGCAAAGTATATAGTAGCTTGCTTTGCTTGTTGTGAAGCGATATGGCTTTGAGAGCTGATGTCAGGAATATTTGACATGGAGGTGGATACCATAGTAATTTTCTGTGACAATCAGAGTTGTATAAAGATGATAGAAAATACAGTGTTCCAGGACAAATCAAATCATATAGAAATACAATATTTCTATATAAGCGATATGATACAAAAGGGAGATATCAAGCTCTAGTATGTGGGTACTGATGAGCAAGTTGCTGATATACTAACTAATCCTCTATCTCGAATGAAGTTCAAGTATTTTCGCGACAAGATTGGTGTAGTTCGGAAGGAATTTTATCACAAGGAGGAAAAGTGATGGAACTAAAAATGATGGACCCTCTTCGAAAAAGGAAGATCGAGTTAGAGATATGAAACTTCCCAAGAAAGGGGGAGTAATGATGAGAATGACATCGATGATGAATGACAGTGATGATGGTCTGACATTTTTTAGTGGACGATAGTATCCTCTCTTGAGGATAGCATGTATAACACTATGTTCATGAGAGTGGATGGCCACACAGATGATACTCTTGTATGGAGAGTATGCCTACATTCGTATGTATATGCCATAGAAGAAACATTTGCTTGGGAAGGATTCTCTATGATGAGTCCTCACAAGCGATGGGCCGACATATTGCATGCGGTTGAGATCTTCTCTATAGACAATACTCTTACTTGGTAGAGTATACCTACACGTGACTTTAGATGCCATAGAAGAAACACTCGATTGGGAGTGGTCCTAACCTGTGTGGTATAAATTCTGTATGATGAGTCCTAACAGACGATGGGCTAACATATGGCATGGGGTTGAGATTTACTCTGTAGACAATAATCTTACTTAGTAGAGTATACCTGCACGTGAGTGTAGATTCCATATAAGAAACACTCGCTTGGGATTGGTCCTAACCTATGTGGTATGGATTCTCTATGGTGAGTCCTCACAGATGATGGGTTGACATATTGCATGCGGTTGAGATCTACTCTGCAGAAAATACTCTTACTTGGTAGAGTATACCTACACATGAGCCTAGATACCATAGTATAACACTCACTTGTGAGTAGTCCTAACCTATGTGGTATGGATGGGCTACAATGAGTCCTCACAGACGACAGGGCCAGCACTGGGTGCGGTCGAGATCTACATTTAGTTGTATACAATTCAGCTGATTGATTTCATGGATCATACTGATGGAGGATTGCATAGTCCTTGGACTTATGTCCTAAAGTGATCGGAATAGATCACCTTGCAAATAGATCATGTGTACTGTAGGTAGCATGGTGGAAAATGATCAAGTAGATCGAAGTACAACTGCAAAAGGATTGAAAGGATCAAAGTGCTGCTACAAAGGATTGAGAAGATCGAAGTGCCACTGTAAAGGATCAAGAAGATCAAAGCTCCACTGCAAAGGATTGAGAATATCAAAGTGTTGCTCCAAAGTATTGAGAAGATCGAAGTGCTGCTGCAAAGGATCAGAAGATGGAAGTACTATTGCAAAGAATCGGAAGATCGAAGTGCTGCTACAAAGGATCTAAATATCGATGCGTTGCTGCAAAGAAAGGATCAAGTGATCATGTGATGCAGAAGATGAAGAGTAACTATTCCAAGTTACTAATTGTTAAAAAATTCTTTTTATGTATAGATGTATCTCCTCAATCGTCTGTCTGGTCTCCTATAGTCTAAGATGATGTTTTCAGTAGAATAACCTTCTCGTTAAGGGGGAGTGTTGAAATATTGTAACTTCAAAGGATATTCTAAATGTATTTTACTGATGTAACCCAAGGGNTAAGGAGGTGTTACTATTGTATTTTGTCATCATGGAGTCATGAGGTAAAGCCTCCTCTTGTGTTAGATCTTTAGTACCCCAATTAATAATATAATATATTGTTTTGAGTATTCCTAGGAGAAGTCGGCCCATACAATTTATTAGGGCCAATTTGTCTAGTGAAAAATATCAATTGACAATTAGTATAAATAGAGGAGTTGGGTTCCCATTTGAACAACAAACTAACTCACTTTTGTAGCACAAAGGAGAGAGAGAGAGAGAGAGAGAGAGAGAGAGAGAGAGAGAGAGAGAGAGAGAGAGAGAGACTGAACAGGAGGAGGAGAAGAACTATTTTCATGGTTGTCTTTTATACATCTTATATAGAGAAGTTTTTGCTGGGTTTTCTTCCCCTTGAGGGTTTCCCAGGATAAATGTTGTGTCTGTCTTGTGACTATATTTCTATCAATGATTCTTGATATGCTACTATGATTTTTAATTGAATACTATTGGAATTTAGTCTAGCATATGAAAACTTAACACTCAATTCTGGATCCTTCTAGTTATGTTAATGACTACCAGAGAGTCTCCTTCCACTATTAATGGAGCTCACTAGTTCATTAAGTCCCACGAAACCCCATTTATGAGGCCTTCCATTTCCACTAAGTTTTTAGTGCTGATGCATATATTTCCCCAGAAGATGCTAAGAATTATTCCCTCTGAGTCCCTGATCGCTCTGCCAAAGCCAGCGGGACCTGTGTTCCCTTTCACCTCTCTGTCGAAGTTAAATTTGAAGTCACCAATTGGAGGATTTTTCCAGGAATCGAAGCTGCTCAGCTTCTTAATAATTCTGCTGTGACGAGTGTTGTTTACAGGTAACTTCCAGATTTGCCATCTATAAAGAACTTTTTTTTCATTTACATCTACTGTGTAATCCTCCCGAGTCCATGGATTTATCATTATAGTTTCTTTAAGATGAGCTTCTATGTTCGCCCAAATTTCCTCAACCCTTTGTTGTCTATTTTGAAAAATTTTGAAGTTTCGTTTTCTCTAGATTTCCCAGTCTTTGAAGCCTAGGATCAGCTCCCAAATCCTATTCACTATTTTATTTTTGAATATTTTCTTTGGCCATTCAGCTATTGTTATGTCGGGTTTTCCTTTATCTCTGTAATTTTTTTGGAAAATCCCATCACCTCTTTCCTGTATAACATCCGCAATTGGACATTCATAAAATAGGTGGTTTATTGTTTCATTGTTGTTTTCACAAAGGCTACATCTTGAAGGGCCCTAAATCCTCTAAACTTGTATATTATCCCATGTGAAAATGCTGTGTTTGAGAATGAGCCAACTCAAAGCTGTTATTTTGGGCCACCATATTCCTCCCCACAATTTTCTCCATTTAACATCCTTTTACAACCTGTGAGTTTATGTTAACAACCCAATGGCCTCTTTGATAATGAACCTTCCAAGTTTGGAATATCCCCATTGTATCTTGTCTGGGGCATCATTCCATGGGATCTTTCTGGAACAGAGTTCCATGTAGAAATATTACATGTCCTGTATTCATGCCATATTTTTCCAACATTCCTTCTTATTCCACGTCCTGAATCTTTTAACCAGCACAAGTGGAAAATGAGAGATTAGTGACCAGGAGACCAAAAATTTTGGTCTCCATAGTTTTTTTCAAGAGATAAATGACCAAAATTGATAAATTTAAGTGAGGTAACTAAAAATGACCGAGATAAATGACCACTTGTGGTCACGAGATAAAAACCAACTAAAAACGACCAAGATAAATGACCAAATTTGGTCACCAGATATCTAGACTTAAAATGACTACATAACAATTGGTCATTTATTTGGTCATTTTTAGTTGTCACTCCAGCAATGAAAAAAATTACAAATTTGACAATGAATTTGTATATTTTACTAAATTCTAACACTACAGATGGATTTAGAGACCCCCTTAAAAAAGGGTCTCTGAATCCAGTGCAAGGGGTAACAAAATTGAATTAATGCAACTCAACTATATGTTAATTTGTATATGACCTTAGCATATAAAAAAACCCACTAAACCTTGGCATATAATGTTAATAATTGTAAAGATAATTTGCATCACCTTAACATATAATTATAGTTTTTATAGGCTAGTTTAGACTTGACCTTGGCACCTTAGAATATAATTATAGTTTTTATAAGCTAATTTGTACACGACCTTGACATATAGTTAATACGAAATAGGTGTAAGTAATACCTATTCAAGTGATGGATGCTTTTCTTTGTGTGTAAATTTGTAGTAACTAATAGTTTATATTAACAATTTGGATATATATTGTATTTATT
>LPNX010134593.1:1378-54384 GCA_001517045.1 Pseudotsuga menziesii
TGGTCTTCGATCAAGGAGAAGACAAAGTTAGATCATTACAAAACATGCTTCTTGCTATTGAAATGAGAAGTTGAAACAAATTACAGAGATAGAATTCAGCTATGGCCTTACATCATCGATAGATAATTTATAAAATCTTAACCAACGATCTCTCAAAACTTGATGGGCTATAATATTGGTAGTCATATCATACTATTTGTGGCAGAAATAACCTGCGTCATACTATTTTCAACCTTCTATGCAAAAACTTTCACAATATTTAAAAAAAAAAAAATTTCAGTAGGCGTCGCTTTTCCGACGTCTGTTGTGGATAGCCGTCGCAAATACGACGTTATTAACTGTCTCTTGTCCAATGTCTTTACTAGCTATCCGTCGCAAATCCGACGCTCTACACTGTCGCTTTTTCGACGTCTTTTGTAGATATCCGTCGCAAATCCGACGCTCTACACTGTCGCTTTTTCGACGTCTTTTGTAGATATCCGTCGCAAATCCGACGGTTCTTGCTGTCGTTTTTCTTAAAAAATTTCACCACTGTCGAGGATATTCCGTCGGTTAACCGACGGTTAGTTAGGTGTCGCATTTCCGACGGTTATTTAGGTGTCGGAAACCCGACGATACGTTTCCGACGCTTAACAAAAAATCAAAGTGTCGTACATGCGACAGGGAAGTGTCGAAAATCTGACATGACGGCCGTCGGATTTTTGGTCAAAATGTAGTAGTGGCAAGATGTTATCACATATATAGTAGTCGGGCTACCATATTCTATTTTTCAGATACAGTACATTTTTCAGCCAAATCTCTTACATATGAGATGCTGAGATGAGGAGTTTTGTCGGATCATTACTTTATTTGTGGACTATTGTACTCTCCCATGTCAGGACTAAGTCTCAGGACACTCAGATTTGAAGACTGATGTAGCCATTTACTCATTTACAGAGCAGTTATTGATGCCGAGATTTGTATTAGTGATTTCTCATTGGACAGATGATGTTTCAGATGGATTATATGCATGATTATGACTCATCTTTTATTATATTGTGTTATGGTTATCATTGCTCTTATATTCATCTTTGTGACATGTATTAACATGTAGTGTCATGATCTGGCGGTCATAATTATATGGAATTGGATGTATTTGTATTATGTGTTGATGTCCCTACTTGGACTTGGAAGTTCCTGAACTATACTCATTGGTTTTACCCTCCTTAGGGAGAATAGAGGTAGTCATTCCCACCATTATTTTGGATTGCTAGTGTTGGCTTCATCTTTCACTGTCTCCACCCATCCATTACCTTCTAGTTTTGTTACTAACCTGACTTACTACTTGACTTGTGGCATGGAGGACCTTTCCCCACTAGAACCTTTGTTCGACAAACCTCCTTGTTTATATTGTGTCTCGGCTCTGATTTGGTGACAGAACTTGCCTTTGGTGAGTTGGATTGTATGCCTAAATCATTATAGTCAATTGTCCTCATGTTTGGCACTATGCAGAACTCCCCCTGGTCACTTGAGATGTTGTTGGCTAAAACTGAAAGCTCATGTACTACTTGTATTGGAAAATGTTATATATGCGCCCATGGAAAATAAAAATGCTAAACTGTGTTTCTTAACATATGAGAAAAATGGAAAGAGCAATGAAATGCTAAAAATACCCCTTGAAGAGTATAAGAAAAGGTCCAAAATAAAAAATGGTTAAATATATGCTATATCGAAATATTGTTGACCTTATAAATTTGAATGTGTCTTAGATGAAAGCTACAATTAGCTGTGCTTTTAAGCACTGGTGAAGTCCCAAAGGGCCATATAGGCCAAAAAGGCCATGGAAATAAAATTTATGGTCCTAATGAACTTGGATCAAACTTGATGTAGACATGATGCCTAAGTTAAATAAGCACTCTCTGAACAACTCAACCATCTGTGAGGCACTGCCATTTCATGTGTTGTTCTTTGTCCGGCATTGGTTATAGTGTGTATTTCCCTTCCATATCCAAAGCGTCATGTGATGTTAAGTAGAAAGTCATCATTTTCCCTAGCCTTGTCAGTTTCAGCCTTCACCCTTCACTAGCAAATTGACTATAACTATGAAGTGAGTATAGTCCTGAAATTCTAGTCTGAGTAATAATAAATAAAGTCCTATATATGTATTTGGTTGATGTACTGCCAATGAAATGAATGCTACTTGTTGTGATTGTTGCTTAAATGATTTGTAGAGCATGTCTTAGCCTTATAGCACTTGCAGCAGATGGATGATAGTATGAGTTATATTATTGGTATCTGGTCATTTACAGGTGATTATATTGTCTATTGGATGTTATTGATGATCAAGCAGAGACCTGGAAAGGGTATGAGTATACACCCTAGATGGATTTGGACTCTTTGAGTCTAATGAGACAGCTTGTTTTTAGTTCTGGGCACTTGTAAAGATGATCAGGCTCATTTTACCTTTCTGATGTAGTTTTGCTTCACACGATGATGTGTCTGAGCAGGGAGATGTTTTATTTGGATCTCTTAGGGCGTTGTATGGGTGTAGGGGGTGCAACCACTTGAATGTTCCATAGTACCCCCATCCCAGAGAGCCTGGTGGGCTCAGTTTGACAACATGGGCACCCTAGGAGGCTGGTTTGGTAGGTTCACATTTCCCGAGGCAGATTAAAAAATGATTAAATGGATATTGAAGAAATTTATTTGGGCTACTGAGAAAATGAAATGACATGGGATGACTCATGATGATGAGAGTGATGTCATCCGCACCTTCTCCAGCAGTTGTAGCACCTTATTGGGCCCACACCTATTTTTTGGGCATTTTTATATTATTTTCTGGAGCTTTGGGGAGGCTCGCGATTTCCTCAAGGAGGCACAAAGTTAAAAAATTAAAATATTATATTATTTGATTGTGCCATGGGGCACCTAGAGGGAGTTAGTTAACACTCCATGGACCCACCATGTGCTTCATTTATTTCTTGTTGAGTGGGGTACCCTTTTTACGGGTGATTTAGTCCACTTTGATACTTTATGGTTATCTTGATCCATGTATTGTATGTTGAGCTCATCTCAACCATTGATTAGAATATTTTATCTTTTAATCTTAGCCACTCGTTTTGAAAGTGGTTAGGATTTTGGTTCTCTCATTTCTATTTAAAGGAGAGAGCTTCTTATTTGTAAAGGGTCTTTGGCTCTTAGATCTAATTAATAGAAAGGTTTTTTTGTGGATATTTTCTGGATCTACTTTGCATCTGATACATTCTTCGATGGTGATTGAAAAGTATTTTTCTTCCTAGCATTTGGGAAATTGTTATGAGATCTATATTTTTTGGGGATCATTGTTTTGTCTACAGGAGGACGACTTCAGCTTGAGCGTTTTTGCAGGGGGACCTCAACTCGCTTGGATTGTCTTTGTTTTTTATCAGGGAGTTTTCATTAGTGTTGTGGTGACATATGATTGCTTCTTGTTATTTTTCTACAGCATGTTGCTTCTTTCTCATGTCACAACAAATCTGATATGGTTGACGTTTGTTGTGTAGGAGAGAGGGCGCATTAACTTCCTCGGGCAAACACTGGACATAGAGCTCGCTTCAATCTTCTCAAATTGATCGGGATGGCGGGGATCATCATCATCAAGGCATCTACAAGCATTTCCAGGTAATATCTAATAGGTAAGTCTCTACTCTTTCAGATCTCAATCCATTGTACCTGCTTTTTTTCAATTTTTCTGAAAAACTCCTAAACAATAAAAATCCAAAAAATATTTAATCAGGGAACCTCTTGATCTTTGAACAAACCATTTTTGGGTTTTGTATATCGAGCCTCCCCCTCACTGAATCATCCTCAACGCTACCCTAATTGTGATTGTTTTTCCCTAGATCTAAATTTATGACTGCTCAAACCCCAGCGCCCCACTGAAAATTTGACTTTTTCCAGAGTTGAATTTTTTTAGAAATAATTAGGTTTGTAGATTAGGTCTTCCTCATCCCAGAACACCCCCAACACTGAGCTAGTTCCTTCCAGGTAGCCCTAGATCTGAAAAACTGACTTTCAGCCTCCTAACCTCCCTCATCATATTTTGACTTTTTCCAGATCTGATTTTTCCTGAAATTTTCTAACTTGGATTTGTAGATCATGCCATCCTGATCTCATTTCCACTCCAACGCTAAGATGATAGTCTTCTAGTGGCTCTAGAACTGCAGATCTGCCTCTCCAAACCCTAGTGCTAGCCCTCCTTCTGTTGATTTCTTGGTAACCTGAATCTTCCAGGCCAAATCCTTTTCTGGGTGCATAGATCAGGGCATATCCCAGCTGGGTTCACTTAAACGTTGTACCTATATTGACTCCATTACCCTAGGCTAAACAGGCACTAATCTCCAAGCATAGCGCTAGCCCCTTGTTGACCTCTTTCCTCGAATTTTGACCGCTCCTTGATAACTCAGGTAACTTGGCATTTTCATATCTCTCACCAAGTGTATCTCTTTGGTACTAGATAGTCCTAACTCTGTCCTTACTCACCATGTCTCAGTTACGTTTCCCAAGACAGTGGTTATCTTTATTAGTTGCTAGTACCTTAACCCTAGATCTAGTATTACCCCTAGAGGTCACTTTGGATTAACCCTCGTATGACTGAAGCCCTCATCCAAAGCCCTAGTCCACTTACTACTATCATCCATAGATCTAGAGTTTATAATTACCTCACCTTACGTACCTCAAGCCATAATTGATCTGATCTGGTGTCTAGGTTTGATCTCTCCTGTCGAGAGTAGATCTGGGTCTTCCCTGTTGTTGTCTTGGACTTAGATAACATAAAGCGAAGACTGCCTTGATTGGTGTGACAACTATCTATTTGGGAGTCTATGCATTCTTGGTTCCACCTCCTTAGTTACTTGCCCCTCTACCATCCATCCTGGATCCACCTCACACAGACAACTACAAGGTTGGTGACAACACATTTCATGCCATTTGTTGAAAATTATACAAAGGAATAAAACATTTCATGCCATTTGTTGAAAATTGTACAAAGGTGTAATGACATTACAAATTAAGCTTCAAGTGGTCTAGACATAACAAAACATGTGGCTACCAATCAACATATTGTGCAGGTTGGGAGAGCCTTTAGTCACCTCTTGTCCAAATATCATCTGGTTCCAGCACCAGCTCTTTGACTAAAGACTTAAGCTTTTAGAGGTATGCATAAACTATGCTATAGTCATTACCTGTCGTTGGTTTGACATGTAGGAGATTTTAGTTTCCATGGCATTTTTTTTAGCTAAGTACATAATCGAAAAAACAAAAACCCAACTACTATTGATAATGCATTTATTTGGATAGTGAGAAAATAAGAAAACTAATGGATTTATTTGGATAGTGAGAAAATAAGAAAACTAATTGAACCCAACCTATGTCATTGGAAGGCAACATAAGTAAGTAGCAATATTGTTGATCATATATATATCCAAGATGTTTTGGATGTTGAGAAAATTAGAAAACTAATTGAAGTTATCCATGTTTACAACACATCTAATATGATAATATTGGATATTTTATCATATCAATTGTTTGGAAAGACCCATGCATGCATTCAGAATTAACCAAAAAAAAATGAAAGAAGGGAAGTGAAAATGAAACACATATCCCTTGAGAGGAGTTGAGCTTGACAGGTATTCAGTTTCATGCTCAAGAATTGCATACCTGGCCACTTATGAACATGACATTATGAATGTGATGTTTTCACATGAAGATGTGAACAATTTTGCTTAACACCAAGGACTAAACAAATTTTATAGGATTCATGTGCAGGAGTTAATTTTATAAGATTCATAGGCAGAACTTAGTTGCATGCCATATCTCAAAGAAATCACCCAATATGCATACGATTTGTTAAAATTCATGGAAAGCAGTTAGGTGCATGGCATATCTCAAAGAGATCACCTGATATGCATACGATATGTTATAAATAGAAGTAGAACGACATTTAATTTTCCTATTGGCGATTACATATTTGTAAACATGAATATAAAAATAAATGTATAGAGTTTCTTTTATATCGAATATCAATTATTTCTACATATAAAGATTTGACATAATTACACTTTGAAAATAGTTCACTCATATAAGGCAAACTACCATAATAATCCATTACTTTATTTGAACAGACTATGTTACATTAATGTGAACGACAAAAAAATGGATGGAAGTTGGGTTTTTTAATATTTCTTCAATAAAGTGCATACATCTCTCTTTCGTTTTGCTCCTTCTTCTTCCTTGTCGCTCTGGTTTCTCTGTTTTATGTGACAAGGAGAATCGCGCGAGCTCGGGAGCAGGCGGGTGGTGGGTCTATGTCCTTTTTCTCTTGAGAAATGGTGGCAGTGGTTGTTAATTCATACGATGTTTCTTCCTGGCCGTTCAGGTCTTGTCTGTGTTGTTATGTTTTTTATATTATGTGTGGTAGACACTTTGGTTTTGTTTAGTTACTGTGATCGATAGAACGATGGTCGTTTTGGGTTTGAATCAATGTGTGAGCTGCACATTCATATCTGGCAATAAAGCTGAGTTACCATATCTGTGTTGCTTCAATTGGATTTTGATTTTTTAAAGCAATCAACAGTTTTATTTGTTGAAGCATACAATTAAATTACATGGTATGTTACAGTATTGATAGAGGGAAATTTACTACATGCACGTTATGTTAATTCCTTTTGCTTATTGTTTCACTGGGTTGCAAAATGATTCTACAGAGTAACATCACAAAAACTTATCGATGACCGTTCAATTTCACTTTTTTCTTGGTTGATTCCTTTATTATTGTTAGGGTATAGATAAGAGGAAACCTTTGTCTCAATTGGGCAGACTAATTTATTTTTATAATATATATATATATATATATATATATATATATACTTAGCAAGGGAGAAGTGCTCGCCTTAGCTCATAGTCTCGTGAGANGCCCAGTAGAGTCTTTCCAAAGTAAATTCCCTACAGCATACTTTGTGAAGTAATATTTTTGGATATTGCAACTAATGTTCAAAGTTCCCAAGCCAGTGGCCACAATACAATACTAAAAAGTATACCTGCACATGCCATCAAAATATGGAACCCTATGTAGATAATCAGTTAGCACAAAGAAAACGTCCAATAATACCATTTGAATCTCAGAATTATATATATATATATATATATATATATATAAATCCAGCAAGGCTATCTACACAATATGGATCTTTGCCAACTCGTACTATAAAATTTAAAACGAAGAATAAGCAATGCACATTACCATGCTTACAATTTTCCTGTGGAAAGTGCAACTCGAGCAGTTATTTTTCCCTCTTACTCCGACTCAGCAAACCCCTGCATAGCAGGTCTGTGAAATCTCAAAGAAAACAAAATTTATTATTAAAATGAAGGAATTTCCTTGTAGGTGTTGTGCTCCAGATGCAAAATTAATCTCTCCCAAAGATACCAATGTGTCCATACTTGGAAGCTCATGTAATAGAAGCGAGTCCAGCCACCATGGAAAGAGTGTATGACTGGCACAATCGACGACAGAAAGAAGGTCGTGAGGGCGGGTGTTTCCAGCAGAAAGGAGAGGACATTCTGGATTTCAACAAGAAACGAGGTCGCGCTTTATTGGGGAATGGTTATGGATAACAGTTTGAGTGAGCTCGTGTAGCCTCACAAGCTCGAGAAGAAAGGCAAAGGGAACAAAAGCGGGTCACCATTGCAACCATGCATTGAGATAAGGTAAAAGGACTTCCATCTTGCTCAATGACACCGTTCCTCGGAATAGCGGAGCTAAAGGAGATTCGACACTGGAAGTATTAATCACTGACACATCTGTACCTGACCAGAGTCTGTATTAGTCAAGATCTTGTCGGTCAGTCTGACAAGAGGGAAGAGTCCACAATTGGGCAATGTAAAGAATTTATTTCTGAAGCTTAGTTGTTAGGTAGATAGTTATTACAGTCTTTAATGGTGAGTCATTCCATTCATGTAGAAGCAATTTTCAGGTTGCCTATAAATAGAAGAAGAAAATTGTAAATCAGTTTAGACATAATAGTTAGACAGTAGAGAGAACTCTGGGTGAGAAAGGAGAGAAAGAGAAGTTGAAGCTCAAGGTTTTGTGGATGTGATTCACTGTAAGAGAAAAAGCTTTGTAAAAGGATCAGTTGGTGAGCGAACAAGTTTGCAAAAGCTCTGTAAAATGATCAGTTGGTAAGCGAACAAGTCTGGAGAGACAAGTTTGTAGAGACAAGTTTGTAATACCTTTGTTATTTCCTCATAGTTATATATATGAAATAGTTTATGGTTGAATGCATGTTTATTTGGCCGCACAATATTTATAGATTTACTTGTGTAAATGTCTTTTACAGGGTTGAGTGAAAGAACAAGAACCCATAAATTTCTCACTCAGTGAAATTTTCAGGTTTTGGGTATATGTTTTTATAAGTTCTTTGGAATTATTAATGTGTTCATTTTTACTTCATCTTACTCACAGGTGAAAAGCATTTGTAATTTTTAAGTCTTTTAGACTAAGAAACATACTATGTATATTTCGACTAAAACTATACCAAAGTAAGTGAGCCGACTTAAGATGTCGGCGACTTGAGAAGTTGAAGAGGTCAGCCGTCGATGAGATCAGCAAACTTAGAGGTGACAAGTGGTGGAGGTAAAACCAGTCTGTAGAACCGACAAGTAAAGGTAAATTTAGTCTAGTCGAAAGTCCGACCAAAATTTATAAACTTGTCTAGTCCAGAGTTAGACAAGTTTCACCCAAAAAGTATAAAAAAAAGAAAAAGAGGTCGACATAAAAATATTTAATTTTTAATATAACTTAGGGGTAAACTCAAGTTTAGTGGGCTTGGTTTTGGTTAACTGGTATCAGAGAAAGGTTTATATTAGAGCAAGGTTTAGGAAAGAAATCTTGTCTTAAAAGGTGGAAAATTAATTTTCTAAGGAAAGTTAATTAAAAATAAATAAAAATGGCTTCCACTTCTGGTTCATTACAAACTCTAATTTTTGCAGGAAAGAATTATGAATATTGGTCTTTAACAATGAAGGATTTATTCATAGGTCAAGATGTCTAGAAGATAGTCCAGCATGGTTATGTAGAACCAGCAAACATCACAACATATAACAATCTCACATGGGCTAAGAAAGATGTCTTAAGGGAACAGAGGAAGAAAGATGGAAAAGCTATGTTTTACATACATCAAGCTATGCATGAGAGCATACTCCCAAGAGTAGCAGCAAAAACTAATGCTAAGCAAGCATATGATACATTGGAAACCGCCTATCAAGGTTTGGATAAGGTAAGGACATCCAAGTTGCAGATTCTGAGATGAGATTTTGAATCTCTGTCCATAAAAGATTCAAATACTGTAGACATATTCTACACCAAAGTTGTTGGTTTGATAAACCAACTGAAATCTCATGGAGAAGCCATAGAAGACCAAAGGGTTGTTGAAAAAATTCTTAAAAGTCTTCCCCCAAGATTTGAAAACTTGGTTGTGACCTTAGAAGAACACACAGACATGTCGACATTTACCATTGATGAGCTGCAAGCTTCACTCATTAATCATGAACATAGACTCAGCAGAACACAGGGATCATTGGAAGGTGCATCGTAGCACAGTCATCCATAAGCCGTGGTAGAAGCAGGGGGAGAAACAACTTCAAAGGCAGAGGAAGAAGTTCTTCAAGAGGAGGACGAGGCAGAAATCCTGCAAATGTCGGTGGTAGAGGAGATAATCAGAACCCATGTCAGCCAAGTGGCGAGAGGTTTGATAAATCAAAAATCCAATGTCATTACTGTAAGAAATTTGGTCATTATGTGTATAAATGTAGGAAGAAACAATATGACCAAGGAAGGCAAAGCCCAAATCAGTCGACCAGCACCAACACTTCGACAAGTGCAATGTTAATGGCATCGACATCTCCACTTGAATGCAATGCTATTCAAGAAAGTCCACATGACATATGGTACTTAGATTCAGGTTGCAGCAATCATATGACAGGTAATTTAAATTTGTTTTCCAGTCTAGACAATTCAGTTCAAACTGATGTTACACTTGGAAACAATGTCCAAGTTACTGTCTTAGAAAAAGGCATTGTTAATATTCTAACCAAACAGGGGGAGAGTACGTATATCCCTGATGTCTATCATGTCGAAGGTCTGAAACATAATTTGTTAAGAATTGGACAGCTGATACAAAAAGGCTATAGAGTCTACATGGAAGATGATCACTGTGTGATTAAAGACAAGCGTCCAAGCGACCAGCTGATAGAAGTTCTAATGACAAGCAACCGCTTGTTTCCATTGAGGATAGTTCCCGACATGAAAGGGAAGACAAACACAAGACTTGCATTCAAGGTAGAAAGTAAAGAAACAGTCGAGATCCTCGACAAGAAATAAAATGGCAGCGCTAATTTGCAAGCTGCATTTTAGACAGAAGTTCAGGATGAATCATGGTTGTGGCATTTCATATTTGGACATATGAATTTTGGTGGGTTGAAGCTACTACACACAAAGAATATGGTGAAAGGATTTCCATTGATCAACAAACCAGAAAGGGTCTGTGAGGGCTGCATTTTTGGCAAGCAGCACAGAGAGACTTTTCCAATCGAAAATTTTTATATAGCACACACACCACTTGAAATTATGCACTCTGATATTTGTGGTCCAATGCATACATAATCCATTGGTGGCTACAAATATTTTCTAACTTTTATTGATGACTACTCAAGAAAAACATGGGTCTATTTTTTGAAACATAAATCTGATGCATTCAGTTATTTTCAGCAATTCAAAGCACTCGTGGAGAACTAGAGTGGATACCGCATCAAGATCTTAAGGATAGATAGAGGAGGTGAATATGTTTCAAATGAATTTCTAAATTTTTGCAAGACCCATGGCATACAGAAGCAATTCACTGCACGGTATACACCTTAGCAAAACGGTATTGCCGAAAGAAAGAACAAAACCATCATGGAGATGGCACACAGCATATTGGCAGCCAAGCATTTGCCAAATGAATATTGGGGTGAAGCAGTCACAACTGCTATTTACATTATGAACCATTGTCCAACAAAGAGTGTGAAGAACAAAGTTCCCCAAGAAGCATGGACAGGTATGAATCATAGTGTTTCTCATTTAAAAGTTTTTGGTTGTGTTGCATATGCTCATGTTCCAAATGAGCTGAGAAAGAAGCTAGACAAGAAGGGACATAAATGTATTTTTGTCGGCTATTTTGAAGACACAAAAGCATAAAAGTTGTATGATCCTATCGCAAGGAAAGTGATTATCAGTCAAGATGTTCAGTTTGTTGAGAATGAATAATGGGATGGAACTGTCGACATAAATGTCAAGATTGTGTCGAATGTCAACAATGATGATATGGAAGAGGAAGTGGTTCAAACACCACACATAAGTCAACCGGACGTAGCACCGTCGACTCCCATGACACCACGACATGGTTCAACACAAGGACCATCGACACAAGTAGCAGCTCAAGCTACACCGACAAGCACACCAAGAGGACAACAGACTCCATCAAGCATTTCGTCAAGGTCAACATCGACAGAACTAGTGAAGACAAGAAATCTGTGTGTATTATATGAAGTTGGTACACCGAATTCATTCTCTATCTTTACATTATTTCTTCTATATATGATCCACTAAAATTTGAAGAAGTTGTTGAAGAAGAAGTATGGGCACAAGCCATGGATGAAGAAATGGAATGCATTGAGAAGAACCAGACATGGGAGCTGGTTGATGTACCAAAAGACAAAGATGTAATTAGTGTCAAATGGATTTACAAGACAAAGCAAGATGCCAATGGGAATGTACAGAAGCACAAAGCAAGAATGGTAGCAAGAGGGTTCACACAGCAACCCAGCATAGACTTCAATGAAACGTTTGCACCTGTTGCATGCATGGATACAGTCAAAACAGTCTTGGCCATTGCTGCACAAAACAAATGGCATGTTCATCAAATGGATGTCAAGTCGGCATTCTTAAATGGCTATCTAGAAGAAGAAGTATATGTGGGACAACCACAAGGGTATGAAGTTCCAGGTCAAGAGCATAAAGTGTACAGGCTGAAAAAGGCACTCTATGGTTTGAAGCAAGCTCCTAAAGCTTGGTATAGTCAGATTGATTACTATCTCACTGAAAATGGATTTCACAGAAGTGAAAGTGAACCGACATTGTACACCAAAGTGAATGAGCAAGGTAAGATGTTAATTTTCTGCATGTATGTAGATTATTTAATATTTATTGGTGATTTTGGTATAGTAGATTTTAAAGCAGTCATGGAAAGTGAATTTGAAATGACTGATCTGGGGCTTATGAAGTTTTTTCTGGGCATTGAAGTTCAGCAGTCTGAAAGTGGTATTTTTATATCGCAGACAAGATATGTAAGTGAAGTTTTAAAAATATTTAACATGTCTAATTGCAAGACAGCCCCAACACCAGTAATAATAGGTTTTAAATTGAGTAAGGATGATGAAGGATCAACTGTAGATCCTACGTTGTTCAAAATGCTTGTTGGCATCCTTATGTATTTGATAGCAACAAGACCAGACATAATGTATGGTGTAATTCTAATCTCAAGGTTCATGGAGTCACCGAAAGACTCTCATTGGCAAGCAGGTAAAAGAATTATGAGGTATGTAAGTGGCACAAAAGACCTTGGTATTATGTATTCAACCTCAGAAAATTTTAAACTCATTGGCTACACTGACAGTAACAATGTAGGCAGCATAGGTGACAGGAAGAGCACATATGAGTACACGTTTCATTTTGGTAGAGGTGTTGTTTCATGGGCTTCAAAGAAACAACCCATAGTAACTTTGTCTTCAGCTGAAGCAAAGTATGTTGCAGTGACAAATGCTGCATGTCAAGATGTCTCTGTCACATGCCCGAATTTTGTAAAATAATGTTATCTTATTTTGATTTTATTCCCATACATTATGTTAAATTTAATGCTAAGTGGAAACTGATGACTCAGCAGAGTCAAGGATGTGGAATGTAATTCTGAATATTTAATTTTAAATAAATAAAAGTGGAGACAACAGCTTGGGAGAGCTATTAAAAAGAGTGTTACTGGTCAAGTTGGTGGAAGGAACTAGGTGGAGAACAAAAATACAAGTGGCAGCATCCTCAAACACTTCCTATGTTGCAGGTGGCAACTTCCTTACATCTGGGGTCATGATCCCCCAAGAAAGTGGGATCAGAGCAGGGGGCTCAATTAATGACAACTAACCCAAAAAGACCTAGGAAATCTTATTAAAAATGCCCAATGTAGAGAGCTGAGGCTGCTCATTCCAGAAGAAGAATCATTCAGGTGAATGCACTTCAAGGAATTCATTGGGAAAGAGAAATTGGAAAGAAGGTGTTTGGGGGGTAAAACTACAGGAAGTTGATCTAGTACAGCTTTGTAGCTGAAAGATCTTACTGCAGTATGTAGAGTTGGTATTGAGTCTCAAGACTGGTACTTTGTTGATTGCTCCACCTAGTTCGAGCCAAGTAAACCAGAACAGGCTCGGGAGTCTTGAGAAGTCGTTGTTTGAGCGCTCTCCAAGAGTTGGTAGGGAGGAACGGCCTCCCATTGCTGTTGCCGTCCAGTTTTAAAGACAGGTTCCATTATCTTTTAATTTATGTGTTATAGTTTATCTCTGTGTATGAGCAATTATTGAATGATGTTATGTTATGATGTGTTGAAATCTCTTAGTTATTCTAAATTGAATCTGTACTGTGATGAAAGATAAATCCTACCTGTGTTTTTCTCCATCTGGAGTAATCCAGATCGTACTCTAGCACAGGTAGTTTGTTTAAGTAAATGAAGTATGATATGAATATGAATGAATCGAATATTTATGTTTTCAGAGTAATGAAATGTTACTTCTCAGTAGATAGTTGATTTCCAGAAAGTTTATTAATTTGTTTTGCAGACATGTTATCAAAAATAGACTGTGTAAATAGCATGTTAGTACAGAACAATACTCATATTACTGAATGAGTTTAGTAGGTTTAACTTTATAAATTATTTTCTACACAGTTTCTATTTCCATAAACTGTACTTTTACATTGAAAATAGAAGAATTAGTATTATTAGTTGAAAGTTAATAATTTATATTAGGAAAAGATATAAAAATAATACTGATAGCTTATTTTCTTCTTTTAGTGACAACTAATCTTCCTACATCTATCTGAACTATAGTTAATAATATGATAAAGGTTACAGTAGTCCTTTCTTAGTTTTAATAGCTAAAGGACAATAGTAACTTAGGATTTTAAGTGAATATCATAAACTATTCTTATACTTTTGTAGATAGTGTAATTATAAAGAATATTGATAGGTAAGAAGGTTCTTTTATTTTTTGTTTTCTAAGTAAGTCTACATATACAAATTGAATTAACTAACACATATATTACAAACTGCTTTCAGTCGCAATCACTATACAAATAAGAACCAACATAAACTTAATAATATATGTTATACTTAAATAATAGTATTATAAATATAAATAATATTATTATTATCCGTAAACAGTGACAATTATAGGTTAATGATTTATAAAAACAAATTAAAGAAAAACTATACAACAGTAATAAAAATTACAAGATAATAACATAGGAAACAATATCCTATTTAAGTTAAAAGGGAGTAAACCCTAGCTCATGTTCTGAGCATAAATCATAAATATTTTTAGTACTGTACTAACCTAGGTTATACACACGTAAATTCTTTTAAAAAACTACTGACTAAAATTGTTATGTAACAAAGATAAGCTACATTATTGATTAACAGGTGTAAATGCATTTACAAAAGAAACAGAGTCTTTTAATAACAGTAAATATCTAAATGTCAGGGTTCAAACCCTTAAAAACTATTACATTACAAGTACAAACATAATAACCAAATTCGTATCAATTATGTAATCATCATTAAATAGTCAAATAATCCACTCATAGTCCTTTACGGACAGATATATTAAAATAGAGAAACAATGTAATTATTATCATAAGAGTAATATAAACCAATCAAGGGTTTTACAGGTCAAACCCTAACCTGTGACTTCCATCAATCAAACAAGATTTACATCACGGCTGTAAGTATCAGCCTTCAAAATTTAATATATAAAACCCATATAAAATACTCAACTGAGTTTAAACTTCATTAATATTCAGGAAGGGTAAAAACCCTAAATTATACAGAGTACAGCATAAGCTCCTAACAACCCAAAACAAGTTGCAGCGAAACTACCTTAACAAAATTTACAACCTAAACCGACTGCGAAGCCAAGCTTCGACAAGTACTCTACATATTACATTTTCCATCCGCCCTATCAAGGGTTTGAATTTAAACATTCTTCCAAACAACCTGTAAAACAGTAAAATGCTTAACATAACTCGTGGCAAGACGAGAAAGGGCATTCAAACCCTGGGCAAGTCCAACGACTACCCCAACTTTAAATAAGGGAGAACCCATCTTTCAGACCACGGGGCTTACCCGAGTTTGAGCCACGAGCCACGACCGTTGCAAAGGTTGTCTTCTTATCTCTTGTACAAGATTCACTTCAACGAGTACCTGTAGCAAGCGTAAACCCCTATCAGTAATTTATCTTACATGTTAAAGCTTGAAAGTATTCTATACAATTTGCAGTAAATGAAAGAAAGTTTCATTTTGAAATTACCTGTCACTGGGAGTATGGCGAACCGCTTCACAAGCACTGACACCTATAAACGGTGAAGTAGGGAACCCAACAACCCTCAAAACCTCATACAGTAGTGAGCTACAAAGAGCCGAGGAGGAAAACTGAAGCAATCACCAAACTACATGGGCTTTGGAAGAAGGTTTCACGGGCAGCGAAATGAAGGTAGCAGGAAGGATAACTCCACATTTGGCAGAGAAAGAACCAGCAATCAAAACCACTCACTGGAGAACGGAGGCAGCACAGAGTCAAGGTACAAGGCGACGGTAACCAAGAGAACGACAGCCGCCATGGGAGACAAGCCAAGCAACCCTAGAGCCAACGTAAATTGTGGGACAATAATGCATTGGGTTAGGTTTCCAGAGTATTATGTATTTTCCAAACGTGGACATAATTCAACCATGTAGCCGCTAATTTATCCATGCAGCGAGGGTCGTGTCCTATAGTTCCTGCATGGAGACATTTTATCATTTGTTTGTTCATTGCAGCGTGGGTTAAACTATAATGACAGCCCAATAATTCGTAATCAATTCACTAATCAACAGCACCGTGTATTATGTTAACTTAATCACAAGTTTATCATCGTGGAGGGATTATGTTGACCGAGCATTGTGTCACGTATAAACCATAATTATAATCCTGATTTGAATTGAGCACAAACCCTTGCTACCAACGACATAATGTTATCACATAATAAACATTACCATAACGATATAGCGGTGGCATAACTCTATTCTAAATATTGTTTTGATATAAGTGATGTAATATATGATTGGTTTATAGAGCAGATTAAAGTTTAAGTCGTAGTATAGTTATAAATGAGTGCATGTTAACTATAGCATGACTTTAGTGTCTCTAGTAGCAAAGTTTAACTATAGCTTGGGGCATAGTAAACCCTTTTGCCTTAGGAAATTTTTTACATGTCTAAAACTTTTAGATAGTACCTTGTAATAATGCAAAAGGAGTTAAAGGCTAAATCAAATACGTTATAATAACAAACTATTGATAGATTGAATATTCATCGATTAAGTCAATTATGCATATCTACGAGATTTTGCTTGAAATGATAATTCAAATAGCATTGAAACTATGAAGTAATACAAAGGTAAAGGTAAGAATATTGTCACAAAATTCTGTCACATAATTTATGCGACATTACTTTGATAATACTTGGGAGTATACTCAACTTGGCTTTATGCTCATGCAAAATGTCTAGTGGACAGTAAGATAATTACAAAAGTAAAACTGATAATAGGAATAGGAACAATCCTATTAAATTTAAAAGTTAATAGAACACAGAATTAGACCTGTGAATAAAGTAGTGGTAACCATAATATCTTGTAGAAGGGTATGATGGTTATAGTTTCCACACTCAAAGATTTTTACTGTTCATAAGATAATAGGCTATAAGTATATTATAGAGATAATTTAAGGGACAATAAATGTACAGGTAAGACAAGATATTATTGCAAAAATATTGTCAAAAGCAATGTTTATAAGTATTCCAAATTACTTAGACTAAAGTAGAAATACTTGTAACTGAGATTCTAGTGTTAGAGTCGCAATTATGTTGTACTGTCGTTACTTATTTCCAAGCTTGTTTACTTAAACAACTGATGAAAATCAAATGATTTTACCTTATTGGAGCTGTCTAGTGTTTAGCAGCTTATTGTTCTAAGCTTTTTAATTTGCAAACAAAATTATACTGCTGACACTAAAAGATCTTTTAAAAATATACTCGATCGATCATACCTGTAAAAACCTGTAGGAAACAATATTCATCTGCGTTAGCACGATTACTAAGTAAGCCCCAGATTCAAAATAAGATTCCACCTACTGACATAAAAGAACTAATCAGTAAACTGAAGCAATTAGCACACAAAAAGAGTTTAATCTTGCTACGAAAAATAAACTGTTAAATTATTTTATATTTTAGTGAAACCAATTACATAATTGTTTCTTTATGCCAATTGTTAGCTGTTAGTAAAACCGCAAGTTATAGCATTTATTATTAACTCAAAAATTTTAAATTACTGTGAAAATTTGGGGTTATGAAAGTCTCGATGAGGAGAGTGTTAAAAGACTTGTCACAGAACCATCAAGAAATGACAACCACCTTCTTCGACAACAATTCAGCCATAGCATTATCAAAGAATCATGTGTTTCACAAGAGAACCAAGCACATTGACAGAAGGTTTCATTTCATAAGAGAGTTGGTGAACAACAAAGAAATTTGTTTGGAATTTTGCAGGTCTGAAGATCAACTTGCAGACATATTTACAAAACCATTGGCAAAGGATACTTTCCAGTATCTTCGTAGTTACCTTGGAATGACAAGTTCTACACAGTGAAATCTGTCATAAACAGAGCATCTCTAAGCTCTGAAACATTTTGTAAATTTTGTTTTAAAATCCCCATCTAATCATAATTAAGGGAGAGTGTTGGAAATATTAATCACTCATAGATCTGTACCTGACTCTCAGCCAACTCTGTCAAAGTATGTATCAGTCAAGATCTTGTCAGTCAGTCTGACAAGAGGGAAGAGTCCACAATTTGGCAATGTAAACCAGTCGAATTTATTTCTGAAACCAAGTTGTTAGGTAGATAGTTATTACAGTCTTTAATGGTGATTCAGTCAATTCATGTAGAAGCAATTTTTAGATTGCCTATAAATAGAAGAAGAAAATTGTAAATCAGTTTAGACATAATAGTTAGACAGTAGAGAGAACTCTAGGTGAGAAAGGAGAGAAAGAGAAGTTGAAGCTCAAGCTTTTGTGTATGTGATTTAGTTGAAGAGCAGAAGCTCTGTAAAAGGATCAATCGGTGAGACGACAAGTCTAGACAAACAAGTTTGTAATACCTTTGTTAATTCTGCATAGTTATTTATATGAAATAGTTTATGGTTGAATGCATGTTTATTTGGCCACACAATATTTCCATATTTACTTGTGTAAATTTCTTTTACAGTTACAGTTGAGTGTAAATTTCTTTTACAGTTACAATTGAGTGAAAGAACAAGAACCCATAAATTTCTCACTTAAAGAACAAGAACCCATAAATTTCTCACTTCGTGAAAGTTTTAGGTTTTACGGCACATTGGTCGACTTAAGTCTTCCTACATATTTGGGTATATGTTTTTATAAGTTCTTTGGAATTGTTAATGTGTTCATTTTTACTTCATCTTACTCACAGGTGAAAAACATTTGTAATTTCTTAAGTCTTTTAGACTAAGAAACATACTTTGTATATTTCGACTAAAACTATACCAAAGTAAGTGAGCCGACTTAAGAGGTCGAATAGGTCAGCGGACTTGAGAGGTCGAAGAGGTAAGACGACTTAGAGGTTGAAGAGGTCAGCCGACTTAGAGGTCGATGAGATCAGCCGACTTAGAGGTGACAAGTGGTCGAGGTAAAACCAGTCGGTAGAACCAACAAGTAAAGGTAAATTTAGTTGAGTCGAAAGTCCGACCAAAATTTATAAACTTGTCTAGTCGGGAGTTAGACAAGTTTCACCTGACAAGTAAAACAAAAAGAAAAAGAGGTCGGCGTGAAAATATTTAATTTTTAATATTAACTGAACGGTAAACTCAAGTTTAGTTGGCTTGGTTTTGGCTAACATGAAGGAGAGTCAGATTGGGAGTATGCATAAAGTGGCAGCCCTGGGACAACTTCTGTAAGAAGCTATACCACTGATAATCCATTTACTAGGTGTGTAGAAAAGTGAACCATGTTAAAAACTAACGATATTTATTTAAGAAAGTCCTACCAGGCAAGTTCGACGTAGACTAGAACTTAAGATGGTGCTAAATACATAAAATATTCAAATTTTTACTTTGCCCCTTACCCAAAACCTCATTTTAGGAGGTTGAAGTGGGAAATAATTCATTGGGGAACTTAAACTGGATTTTACTGAAAATCATGAAAACAGTCTGCAAATGAAACATATTTTTGAAAAAAAGAATGCAGATGTATGTAATTACCAAACCAGAAATAAAAGCATGCACAAAAGGGGATCATTAACCCAACTAAGAGAGTTGAAGTGCAAGTTCAGCCATTCATGGAAAGCAATGTATGGACAACATACATTTTCATAGTATATGATGATTCTACTTAGAGATTTGTGGCAGAAATTATTCTCGCCTCCCGATTATAAACCTGAGCAAGAAACCATAATTTTCCACTTTCCAAGTCTGAATACATACTCACAAAGCATTCATTCGACTCTTCCATTAATGATTTGTCATTATGTCTTGAAAATGACCAAATACATGTCAAAGGAAGCATCCACAAGCATGATGGCATGTAGCTCCGATTCTGGATCCTTGCACTCTCCCCTTTCACCATATGTTCCTAGGAATTAAAAGCAGTCGACCCAATAATTTTACCCCATCGATCATAGAACGGGGACTCGCATATTTCATCTCTCCGAAATTTCACTCTCATATTTCTACATGTTTGAGTTAATTGGCATAGAGACTATGGGTAAAGTCGATGGAATATACTTTCGACAGGATTGGATCGTTTTCTTTGACTACACAAGAAAATAAAAAAGGCGTAGCCAAGATGTAGAATTAAATGTGCAGAAATTCAAGTTACCTAGAAGAAACCACAAGGTGACGATGAGAGTTGCTAAGAGGATGAGAGTTGCTAACTGGAATAGGAGCAGCAGTGGTTATCACTGTGGGTCTCAAACACTGATAACCACGTTTTCATCCAAGTTAGGTGCATTAATAAAGGCCCTAGAGATGGTCCCGGGTAGTCACAACCATGTATTCATAGGACTTACATGCATTAGGCAAAGTCCTAAGATATGAACTTTTGTACTTTAAAAATGAGCACCTTTGGCAACAATACACCTCATTCATATTCTTATTCACCCTAGTATTTGGTTGTTAATCTTAATATGTTAATGTATGAACACATATCTTTTAAAATAAGCACATTTCGCCACAATAGACCTCATTTATATTCTTATTCACCCAAGCATAACATGTGTGCACAAGCACCATGCACCACTCAAACATGCATGTGTTACACCTGGCAATTAAGTTCCATAGTAGACTTTAGCAAAGTTCGACAAATACATGGACAAATACATCAGTGTGAAATCGATACCTATAAACCTTATTTGGAACTAAAATGTGAAATTGCATCTTGGATTGAAACAAATCATAATCGAATTCAAAATATGAAGATCGATTTTGATTATTTACATTACCATAGGCATATCAAGAGAATATTTTAGGTAAAGAATATCACCTATAATATTTTGAACAAATTAATTTACCACAATTTAATTGTGTTGTTGTTGGATGCTATGGGCAGACCTAGGTTAACTATAATAAACCAACAACACCCCTAGATCACTGGCCCTTTCGGCGACAGACTGCAAAGCGGCCTGAAGTCTCACCCGAAGTGACTCTAATGGGTTGACCAAGGACTCAAGCATCTTGGACCAGGTTCTGCAGCAATCCTGCTAGTGGCTCGCAGTTCCCCTAACTGTGAGGTCTCTTTCTCTGTGCGCCGCGCGATCTCCTCGTCTTGCAGCTCTTCTAGCCACGAGATATTCCTCTAAACTGCCGCGCAGTCCTTTTTTGCTGCGCGCACTTTCCCTGACTCGCGATATCTCCAACCTTACCGCATCGCCGTGCAGCATGCGACACGTAGCTCCTGCCCAACGCTAAGTCCTTAACCTGCGGTATCTCGCACTGCAGCTCCTCTGCCGATGCGGTATCACCTCTCTGTGATACCCTACCTCCGCGGCTTAGCGCACTTAGCGTTGCTGGTGTCGACGGGCAAGACTTAACATACAAGGCTATTCAATACTGCAACTAGTGACTATTTCACGCAAAGCATAAATGAACCATATATGACATGCTAAGACTTTAACTTACATTTATCCTTCTATATTGCTGTGAACTGATTGACACATTCATTCGTTAAACTGTAAACAAAGATCTCGTGCAAAATAGTACGTAACAGTAAGCAAATACAATCACATGCATTCAACACAAAACACGCAGGTTTTACGTGGTTCACCCCCAGGATGGGAGTTACGTCCACAGAACTGTGTTTCTCTATTATAGCTCAGGGGAAGGTAAAACACAGTTCTACTGCATCGCATATGCAGCTCAAAATCTTCTCTCTTATATCTCTTTTCTCCTTTATATTTCTTTCCTACAATATACTCTTCCCTCTCTATCGATCCCCACGGATCGTTACATGCATACTCTATAAACCTGCTACTGGTTACAGTAAGATTGCTACTGTTAATAACAGAACCAGAGCTAGGCTTTTGCAATAGTCTAATAGTCTGCAAAACACTATTAACAACTGAATGAACTAACTAACTGACCAACTAACCGATCTGCTAACTAGCCAACTCTCCAACCCTTTTACTATACAAAAATATATCCCTTTATAGGCAGCCCGAAGGTCTTGCCATTACAACACTGTGGGCCTGTCCCAACAGTAACCCAAACCCTAACTAGTGACATTCGGCCATATCTGTACTTGAGGTAGTCGCTTTTTGTCACACCACAACTCTCTGCAGTCTTCCATGCTTCCCGGCACTGATCATGGGTACTGTGCACCGCTTCACTTTTCTATCCTTCGTCTTCAATGCTTCAGCCTCGTTTCTCCTTCTCCTTTATGAGGGTTGCTGAGCCCTCCTGTCTTCTGCCGCTGCCTTCAATGCAATGGGTGAGATCTCTCTTCTCAGCCGCTCAGGTACCGTTGCCTTCTTGACTTTTCTATCTTAAAAGACATGGTTTCCAGCTCTGCTCTCCAGCTGGAAACGTGCTACGGTGTCGTAGCTCTATCTTAACTTCTTTCCACCAAAACTTATCTCTCCGCTAAAACTAGCAGCTTCTTCTGTAGCTGCGGGACCCTGCTCCATCAGTCCCCTAACACTTACTTGTGGCTCGCCCTCGAGCCACTTCCAGCGGGCTTCTCCTGCTGTAGCTTTATCTTGGCTTCCTGTGAAGCCCTCTGCAACCTGTCTCGAAGTCCTTCGACTTTCTTCTGCATCACTTCGACACACTCTTGTGCCGAGTCAAGCAAAGCTTGACTAATACTAGCGTCTTCTATGGCGTCAGTTTCCTCTCTGGTGGTAGTGAACTCCTTCATTTTCTGTTCAACCGTATCAACTATCTCTGTGATTTTCTCTTGATATGGTTGAATCAGGTCATTAATGTACATCTCCTTGGTTCTTAATTGCTGCGCTTCCTGCTGCAAATAGTTCATCTCCTTTGTTTTCCTCATCTTTTGAAGAGCTGCCAAGCCCTTAATCTCTTCTTTCATTGCCACAGCAGTATTCTCTATCTCCTGAATACTTTGCTGGATTTCTACTTTCTCCGGCGGCTCATCTAACTCGGCCCATGTGTTCGTTGCATCGGTTAGTACTAACCGTGCTTCGTCGATGCAAGATTGCATCTGCGCAGAAGTGAGTCGAAGGGCTTCTACTCGCGCTTTCTGGTCTTCCTGGGAGGTGTCTCGTATGCGAGCCTCAAGCTCGGCGATCCGCACTTCGTGGTCTTCCTTCATCCTGGCCACTTCTTTGTCCATCCTAGTCACGGTTTCTTCCAGAGCCTTTGCTCTGTCTGCTACTCTTCTTAGCTTCTGCGGAACTGGTAAGGCGAACTCAATGTTACATTGGGGCAGTTCCAATGCAATGCTCTGCAAAACTTGAGAAATATCTTGCTCTCTTTCCTCATATGTTCGTACTTCGTCTACCCTTTTCTGAACACTGATAGCAAGTGCTGCATTTTGTTGCTTCAGTTGCGTATTCTATTTGTAAGTCTCGATCTCTCTACTCTTGAGCTTTGCACCTAGCTGCTGCTGGATCATTTGCAACTGCTCAATATGAAACTCTGCAATATTAACCTCGATGGGTTGTTTAAACTGAGCTGGTGGGTCCTTCATTGTGGCAGGGAATCAGATACTCCCTGGTGGAATTAACACAGTATTGAGGTGATCTTTTGCTAAGATTTCCTGGCGGGACATCGGCGGTGTCGAGGTTTCTTCGGTGGCCAGCTTTACAGGTGGAATGTACCTCATGGCAGTCTTCTCTGTAATCATTTTTAAGTCTAGAAGTTGTTTTTCGACTGCACTCTGGATTTTTTCTTGCGACTCCTTCATCCTTGGCGGCTGTCTGACCTGTGATGTACTCAATTTCACAACCCTGGGCGGCGTCATCATAGCAGACCTACGGCCACCAGGGTCGAAGCGTCTCGGCATGTCTTCTAGAGGCTTGTCCTCAAACAGAACCATCTTCATACAAAACGGTGGGTGTGCAATGGCTGCAACTTCTGAAAATCACAGCACTCTGTAACCACTTAGCTCTGGACAGAGAACTCTTACCAACTTACTCTATAGCTCTCGGTTTTTCTGCAAATGTAACCATCTCAATTGAATACTTTCTACTTTTATTCCCAATACGATAATCCCGGACGCAATGGTCATCTAGACTGAACCCGTCGGTCGTCATCAATGCCTGGACAAGACCACACCCGCCATCCGATCCCTAATAAATGCGGAAATCCGATTGAATTTCCCTCGAAACGTGTGTGTACAGGCGCCGGTCTTGTCGGAGATTTTCCAAATCTGGAAAAATTGATTATACTGCTGCCAGATCTACGGTAAGATATACCGGTCATTTCCTCATTAACTGCCTATCAGAGGGTGACTTGACTGGCCCTCTGTCGGTTGCAAAACTGAGTACGTGGCACGAGGAAACATCGCACTACTACGATGCGACTCCGCATCACCTGCGTAAAACAATATTTTTTTTTATTTATTTTTTTATTTTTTTAAATGAACCGCCCTGATGCGATTCCTCATACTTAGAATAATACCTGCCGGTGTAGACTAGTTCCCGGTGCGATGCCTCCTTTCAACTACACTGGAAATCTACACCGTTATAAACTAGTTAAGCTAGGGCTGAGAGGCAGGGTGGCTATCACTATAGAGCTTAATCCTACTGCCATTAATCCATGTGGGAAGAAGCTCCCCATTCAGCTGGCTGAGTTGAATGGCACCTCCCTCTGTGACTTGTTGTATCTGATATGGCCCCAGCCAATGTGTCTTGAACTTCCCTGGAAACTTAATGAATTTACTGTCATAGAGGAGCACTAGGTCTCCGATCTGGAAAGTCTTATTCTTAATGTGTCTGTCATGCCAATCTTTTTCTCGTGCCTTCTGCACTTTCTGATGGAATCCGACGATGAATCTGTCTTCTTCTAAGGCGAGCAATTGTGCTAGCCTTTCCTCCACTATGTCTGTATCAGTCATCCCGGTAATCTGAGCGATTCTTAGACTGGGAAGAATATACTCCATAGGCATAACAGCCTCCTGTCCATACACCAAGCTGAAAGGTGTGTGTCCCGTAAGTTTCTTACATGTGGTCCTGTACGCCCATAATACAGCGTTAACTCTGAGGTCCCAATCATTCCTCTGGCTATTGCAGATCTTAGTAAGAGCATTTTCTAAAATCTTATTAAAGGTCTCCACCGTACCATTATCCTATGGGTGGTAGGGAGTGCTCTTATGGTGTTGAATCTGGAATTCTTCTGTCAATGCCTCAATAGTGCTGTTCAAAAAATGCGTGCCTTAATCACTCATCAAAATTACTGGGCATCCAAATCTACTGATGATGTTTTCAAAAAGGAACTGTGCGGCTGTAGCAGCATCACAATTTCTTACTGCTTTGGCCTCTGCCCATCTGGTGAGGTACTCTGTTCCAGTGATAATATATCTCGCACCAGTGCGCTTTTCTGGTGGGTTGATAGGACCCACGAAATCTATAGCCCATTTGTCAAATGCGCGCAACGTGACTTGCGGTCGCAGCAGCATTTCATCGCGTCGCGAGGGTTTTCCTACCCTTTGGCAGATATCGCGGCATCTGCAAAATTCGTTGGTGTCTTTATGCAACGTAGGCCACCATAATCCTGCCTCCAGGATTTTCTGCGTAGTCGGCTTTCCTGCGAAATGACCTCCTGCGGTTCCTGAATGTGCCTCTTTGATAATAGCGTCTTTTTCATGCGGCATCACACATCTGCGTAGAAATTCATCTGAACCTAACTTGTATAGGTGTCCTGCGATAAGGGTGAAGTCTGCTGCTTTAACAATTAACTACTTCTTTTGCTTCTTAGTAAACTCATCAGGTGCTACTCCCGTAGTGAGAAATTGAATAATATCGGCATATTACTCATCTGCGATCTGGATAGAGAACAACGACGCATCTGGTAGATTGTCATCTAGGTTACTTGGCTCTTCTCCTGAGTCTATCCACGACAAATGATCAGGTCCTGCATTCAGTCTTCCTGGTTTCACAATGATTTCAAAATCATACTCCTGAAAGAGGAGTAACCATCTGCAGATTCTCCCCCCTAACACTGGCTTATTGACCAAATACTTTAACGTGGAATGGTCAGTAAACATCTTGAACTGGATACCCAACAGGTAGTGCCTGAACTTCTGCAGCGCATACACCATAGCTAGGCCTTCTCTTTCAGTTGTGGTGTAGTTCTTTTCTGCTGTCGAGAGCTTTCTGTTGGAATCTGCGATAGGATGGTCAATGTCCCCTTCTCCTGGTTGTGTTAAAACAACCCCTAATGCGATGCTAGACGCATCCACATGTACATGAAATGGCTTAGTCCAGTCGGGAAATACTAAGATGGGTGTTGTAACCATCTTCTCTTTAAGCATGTCTAGACTCTGCTGACATTCCTCATTCCATAGGAATTTTACATCTTTTTTGAGCAATTTCTCCATTGGTACTGTAATCTTTGCGTAGCCCTTGATGAACTTTCTGTAGTACCCGGTATGACCAAGTACTGTCCTCAGTTGCTTGACTGAGTTGGGTGCTGGAAGATTTACAATGATAGCAATCTTCGCGGGATCTACCATCAAGCCTTATCTGCACACAATATGACCCAACAAAATACCAAATGGTGCTTAAAATATACATTTTTTCAAGTTTAGAGAAATCTGGTACTGCCTACATTTCTCTAACATCAGTCGTAAGTCTCCTATGTGCTTGTTAATTAGTCCAAATATAGTCCAATCATCAAAATATACTTCTAAGAATTTATGGATGTATTCTTTAAATACAGCAACTACTACTCTAGAAAATATAGCTGGTGCATTCTTAAGACCAAAGGGCATTACCGTATACTGGAACGAGCCCCATTCTGTTGCAAAGGTGGTCTTGGATCGATCTTCTGGATGTATTATGATCTGATGGTAGCCTGAAAACCCATCAGTGAAGGAGTAGACCTCCTGTCCTCCCACGTTGTCTAATACCTCATCAGTGAACGGTGTCGAAAATGGATCGTGAAGCGATGCATCGTTGAGCTTGCACAGATCGACACAGATCCTGATGTCCCCTTTTGTTTTCTTCTCTTGCACGACCATGGGGCTGACCCATTCGCTTTCTTCTACCGGCTCAATGATGCCTGCTGCTAGCATCTTATTGATTTTGTCCTTTACTTTTTCTTTGTAGCACGGATTCAATCTATATGGGCGTTGCTTGACTGGTCTAGCATCCTCCTTCAGTGGTATCCTCATAACTCCCAGGTCTCCAACTATTCCCTTCATTTCTGTGAACTTGGTGGGAAATAGGTCCTGATAGTCATGTAACAAATCTGCAATCTGTCCGACTGTTTCATCGTTCCAATAGTCTCCAATAGAGGCAAACTTAGGTTCTGCGTCTGTGCCAATATTGATCTTTTTAATCTTTATGGGCTCAGTGATTGCTGGAATCTCTAACTGTGGTCCCCCAACATCGCAAGTCCCTTCTGACTCCGGAATGTTGGTGTTGCGAGGATCCTCATCCTCATCCTTATCTTCATTGTCTGACTTTGCTGCGAAATTATAGCACTCAAGCGCGGCTTGCAACTGGGTGGCCCACTCAGGTTGAGCCTGTACTGAGATGGTACAGTCCTCAAATATTTTGATGTTGATTATGTCTAGGGCCTGAGCAACACTTGGATGTTCTGATTCAAATGCGAATGTGAGTAGGAAACTGTCTGTCATAAGTGACCATGTGGTCATCCCTTTGCGCAACTCGGTCTCTGTATACCAGTTCCTTAGAACTGTGTCCAATGTGTGAATGAATCTGTGAACCCATTCATCCTTGGGAATATCCGACCACTTCTGTTCACATGTCTGAATGTGTGCCCTGGGATCAGTTTCTCCTGTGTACTTCTGCTGGACATACTCTTTGTCGACAAAAAATCTGATCGCCATCAATCTTCTAATATCATCCCATGATGCGTATTCTCTTTATGCGCATACCACCATCTTGCAAGTGTGGCTCGTACTGCAAGGTCCATAGCTGCGATCCTCTCCTCATAAGGAATCTGTTGCTCAAACTTCTCAAGGAATTCCTAAATATCTGTTAGACCATGATATGATGGAATCTCGGTGATCTCTGTGCCAATCCATCGCAGTGATTTACTCATAAACGCACATCTGCGCACTGAGACTTCATAAAGTCTGTTCTGCCAGTTCTCTAGACCAACATCGGAATCCGAGGCGCATGAGTTGTTGCATCACCAACTAATGTTCCCTTCTGCAGTTGGATTGATGTAGTCATTCTGGTTCGCAGTCATCTGGTAGAGACTATCCATGTTATGTGCCTCCTCCTCTTCTCGGATAGGTTCAATATATCTAGGACCCTGGTGAGGATCCAGCGGCACGATGACCCGGATCTGCGCATCCTCAAAGGTCATTTGTCTTCTCTTTAAGTCAATGACAGCCTTGCTACCGATTGCCCAATCGATACTTAATAATGCTAGATATGGTCTACTGTCGCCAATGATTTCTATAACCTCGAAGTCCGCAAAAGTACGAACTCCGTCAATGTCAACTGGCACCTGCGGCAGTCGACCCAATGGTGATACTCGCTGCCGGTTAGCTAATCTCGGGTGGATAAGCGATCTGACTAACTGAGGGCTACCCATTTGTTCCCATGTCTGCTTAGTTAGAACATTCACCTCTGATCCTAGATCTAAGACAACCTCATCCATTTCAAACTCTCCAATCTGTGCTGTGAGTTTCATCTCTCTTCCGGTCCTTGTATGTCCTGTAATATTATGAACAGCGCGGTGTGCACTGCCCGAGAGAGAAGGTTGCTGACACTGATCTATGATGCGCTGTAGCTCGCCGATAGCTTTTTCATTTATCAAGAGCTTCAAGCAACTGCGCAAGAAGGATTGTATACTTCCTGTCGATTCATCCTCGTCGCATCTTCCCGATGTAGTAGCCTGCGGTATCTGTTTTGGGCTATCGCCACAAGGTGCTTGTTGCGGTACGCCCCTAGATGACGGTACCTGCGATCCTGATTGTGTAGGTTCATCAAATGAATCCTTGGCTTCATGAAATGTCTCTTTATTCTTCTGCAGGTCGAATGATGTTGCTTTACTAGGAGCTCTACGCACCCACTCCTGCCCTATGTTTTTTCCGGTCTCCTGCGATGTCCCACTGGTGGGAGCACCGCTACGAGTCACAATATTGACTCTTGGTTCTGGCTCTGCCTGCTCAGCAGCAATAAGTTGGATGTTCTGGTGTACTGCTGGCTTAGGGTCTTTGATCTTAGCTATCAAGGTAGGACACTCCTCTATGGTATGATCATAAGATTTGCAGTAGTTACAAGTGGTAGTGGGGCTCTAACAGTCCCTAGCATAGTGTCCTACAACTCCGCAGTTGTAACAAGTAACTGGGCCACGACCACGGCCAAAACCTTCTCCTCGTGCAAAGCCTCCTCCATGACCTCGTCCTCTGAATCCACCTCCACAGCCACCATAAGTCGGATCATGCTGTGGTCCTGCTGCTGGACCCTGTGTTTCTGACTGGACTCTGTATACGTCATGTTTTCTATCTAACATGAGATCATAGGCTCGGCAATCCTGTTGATCATGTCCGACAGAGTTTCAAAAGACACAGTATAGGTTCTTAGGTGTCTGTACATACTTCTGAAGCAAAGCGCATTGCTGAGGCAGATGTCCTTGCGTTTTGCATATTTCACACCATGGCCCTTGCGTTCGTGGTAAGGGGTTAGGAGCCCCTGACGCTAAATATTCTGCAAAGACTGGATAGTTGTCTTTGGTATGACCCTGTGCTCTACATCGTAAGCACCATATGTCTTGCATAACCTCTTTTCCTTTCTGAAGTTCATGTATCTGTAACGTGAGGTTGGCCAACTGGTTCTGTAGAGTTGTCATGCCTGCACTAGTTTCTGCTAAAGGTGAAGCTTTTAGCTTCATCGCCATCTCCAATGCGTCATCCTGTGTCTGGAGTTTCTACTGCATTAGTGGCAATCTGATGTGAGGGAGCAGTGCTGCAATAAACCATTCCTTATGCTGCTCCGGCGCAAACTCAAAGCTTACTTGGTCTATAAGAGCTTTGAATTTCTGGTCAAAGTCCCATACTGATTCTGATGGTAGCTGCTTAATATCCTTGAGCTCTGTTATGCACTGAGATTCAGACTTAGGTTTCTTGAACTCTTTAATCATAGCGTTCTTGACCTGGGCAAGTGTCTTTGGTACTGTGGTATACTTTATGTACCATGTTAAAGCTCGATCTCTGAGTGTGGTGACCAACTGTACAAGTTTAAGGTTATCGTCGTTGATTGTTTTAATGGTCCACATGGCTTCACATAGAAACCAATGCTGTTCCGGGTCCTCTGCTCCTGTACCCTTAAAGGTAGGTAGCTTCATATCATCTCCCATTCTATTTCTCTGCGGTGGGTTCTGATTGAATGGATTACTACCACTCAGCGGTGTATGTGAAGGTGATGTAGCGGTAGTAGGGACTGTCTGTGAGCTACTGGATGGAGTACCTACGGGATTACTCTGAGTCCTGGTCTGTTTCTGTGGGGTATAGGAATGGTAAGGGATACCCCCCTCTGGTTCTTCTGTGGTACTAGGACTCGGTTTCCTAATATTGTCTGAACTATCTCCAAATACAAGAGAGCCGAAAGCTACTTTATATTTCTTGCCACTACGTGTTCATCCAATGTCATCAAGATCACTTTCAAACTCTTATGACATTACTATCTTTACTTACTCATCTGAAATCATGTCCATTACTCCTTTTTCATATAGCAACATCTTAATGGACAACTTTAGAGATTTTAGGTACTTACCACGATATCCTTTGAAGAAGTACCACTCAGCCTCGCTGAAGCTTTTTCTCTGGTCAACTGCAAATTCTGTAACAAAGCCTCCTAGCACACTCGCAAGCCAGAAGTCCACTGCTCTCGTAATGAGATTGTCGAGGTTCTGCACAGTCTGAATCAGCTCTGGTGTCCAGACAATGTTTCTTTTCTTCTTGAATATGTTCCTATCTGTCAACTTTGATAACTAGTCATAAAGCTCGTTTCCATAGGTTGCAAAAAATATCGCATGTATATCTGAAGCGATATGCTTTTGTAACCAGTCCTCTGTGCTCAACTTATGGCTCCGATTTTCTTTCTTGGTAAACTCCCTTAAGTTTGAATCCAGCCACTGGTGAAATTATTCTCTAGTGGGATGCCAACAGAACATTAGCTCTCAGTTGTTCAAAACCGGCAATGGAACCATTTGTTGGCTGCTATGGGCAGACCCGGGTTAACTATAATCAACCAACAACACCCCTAGATCACTGGCCCTTTCGGCGACATACCGCAAAGCGGCCTGAAGTCTCACCCGAAGTGACTCTAATGGGTTGGCCAAGGACTCAAGCGTCTTGGACCAGGTTCTGCGGCAATCCTGCTAGTGGCTCGCAGTTCCCCTAACTGCGAGGTCTCTTTCTCTGCGCGTCGCGCGATCTCCTCGTCTCGCAGCTCTTCTAGCCGCAAGATATTCCTCTAAACCGTCACACAGTCCTTTTCTGCTGCGCGCACTTTCCCTGACTCGCGATATCTCCAACCTTACCGCATCATCGTGCAGCGTGCAACACGTAGCTCCTGCCCAACGCTAAGTCCTTAACCTGCGGTATCTCGCACCGCAGCTCCTCTGCCGATGCGGTATCACCTCTCTGTGATAACCTACCTCCGCGGCTTAGTGCACTTAGCGTTGCTGGTGTCGACGGGCAAGACTTAACATACAAGGCTATTCAATACTGCAACTAGTGACCGTTTCACGCAAAGCATAAATGAACCATATATGACATGCCAAGACTTTAACTTACATTTATCCTTCTATATTGCTGTGAACTGATTGACACATTCATTCGTTAAACTGTAAACAAAGATCTCGTGCAAAATAGTACGTAACAGTAAGCAAATACAATCACATGCATTCAACACAAAACATGCAGGTTTTACGTGGCTCACCCCCAGGATGGGAGTTACGTCCACAGAACTGTGTTTCTCTATTATAGCTCAGGGGAAGGTAAAACACAGTTCTGTTGCACCGCATATGCAGCTCAAGATCTTCTCTCTTAGATCTCTTTTCTCCTTTATATTTCTCTCCTACAATATACTCTTCCCTCTCTATCGATCCCCGCAGATCGTTACATGCATACTCTATAAACCTGCTACTGGTTACAGTAAGATTGCTACTGTTAATAACAGAACCAGAGCTAGGATTTTACAACAGTCTAATAGTCTGCAAAACACTACTAACAACTGAATGAACTAACTAACTAACCAACTAACCGATCTGCTAACTAGCCAACTCTCCAACCCTTTTACTATACAAAAATATATCCCTTTATAGGCAGCCCGAAGGTCTTGCCATTACAACACTGTGGGCCTGTCCCAACAGTAACCCAAACCCTAACTAGTGACAGTCGGCCATATCTGTACTTGAGGTAGCCGCTTTCCGTCACACCACAGCTCTCTACAGTCTTCCATGCTTCCCGGCACTGATCATGGGTACTATGCACCGCTTCACTTTTCTATCCTTCGTCTTCAATGCTTCAGCCTCGTTGCTCCTTCTCCTTTATGAGGGTCGCTGAGCCCTCCTGTCTTCCGCCGCTACCTTCAATGCAGTGGGTGAGCTCTCTCTTCTCGGTCGCTCAGGTACCGTTGCCTTCTTGACTTTTCTATCTTAAAAGTCATGGTTTTCGGCTCTGCTTTCCAGCTGGAAACGTGCTACGGCGTCGTAGCTCTATCTTAACTTCTTTCCGCCAAAACTTATCTCTCCGCTAAAACTAGCAGCTTCTTCTGTAGCTGCGGGACCTTGCTCCAACAGTTGTGCATAGTGGCATATTCAATTGTATGTGTGTGCTTCAATTTCTGAGAGATAGAATTGCAGTTCTGCATTTGTAGATATTTTAGGTAAAGAATATCACATGTAATTTTTTGAACAAATTAATTTACCCACAATTTAACTGTGTTGTGCACAATGATGTATTCAATTGTATGTGTGTGCTTTAATTTATGAGAAATGGAATTGTGGTTTTGCATTTGCATTTGTGTGGATTGCACATGAAAATAGCTCAAAGTTGGTCATGCAGCACCAAAGTCCACAATGAATTTCACAACATCGTTTGTGTATGTTTTTCAGTAATCACACAAGCAAAATGGCCCCATCAAATTGGGCAAGGTAAAAACTAGTCAAGAACATGAATATGTTATGTTATATGGGATAACAATGACAATTGAGTTTGCAATTTGGTGCAGTAATAGACTTATAGACCTCATTCAGTTCGCAATTTGGTGCAGGTGGTGGTCTTTTGCACTGGGTTGGCACCATTGTTGAACAGGTTGTCACCATTGTTGATGAGGTAAGATGCATCCGTCATGTATATAACTTTTGGGTTGTATCATCTCAAAATAGAGAATTTAATAGGGCGTCCTCCAGAACACATTGCTATCAATTACTTTAGACTTCCTTTATTGTTAACCCAGATCTCTGTACATGAACCTAAAATATGATATACATACAGTATGAAGAAAGATTTTATTTTATATTTTCAGCATAATATTACTCCTTCATAACAACAATAAACAACGAATTTGCAGAAAATTTTTGCATAACAACAATAAACAACAAATTTGGAGAAATTTTTTGCATAGGTACCTGTGGACTAATGTATGCTTATTGACTTCCTCAACGGTGTAAATGCTTATTGTCGGTTGTCCAATGCATTCCACCGCAATCTTCTAGGCGATTTCTCTTCCTTCAGCCCATTATCACACATATAGGTGACCTTGTTATCTTGGGAACAAAGTTGAAAGCGTTCTATAGGATTTGTTAGCTAGTAAATTGCATAGTTTTTTTATTCAAAACAATATCCTACAAAACTAAGACCACCAGGAGAATAACTATGGGGAGTGCCTACAAGACGCTGCTCAAAGAGAACAACAATTGAATCCGCCTAAGGATTCCTATAGGAAGAAACATAAGTGTATAATGGAGTTGAGTATGATGGATTTTTGAGGCATGGATGTCTTTGACAAAGATAAAACCACCAATGCATTAATCGGATCCATAAATATTGCGCACGTTTACAGCCAAACTTACAGTCGCGCCCATATCAATGATAACAAACCGGACGACTGTTGTGTGAGTGAAATATTTAGCTATCTAACATACTAGGTATAGAGTAAAAAAAAGGAGGCTTAGGTCAAACGAAGTTGAGTGAACCCTCCACCAGTAATAAAGAGCCAGGGGTGAATGTAGAATGAAGTATTGACCGATTCAGGCTAAAAAATAAGCTAACTAAGTTTATGTAGTAAATAGGCAAGCAGCCCACTTTGCTAAACATTTCATCGGGATCTGTTTTCATATACTGCTTATGTGTGCAGTGTAAGAACCCGACAAGCAAATAAACCGCTCTCTCATTTCTCCGTAGTTGTCGTTACGGTAGTGACTGTTGAAGATTATTTCCTGCATAATGTGTAAGAAGCTTATATTGATACCTGGATGCCATATCTGCCTAACCTGTGAGGGTAAAGAAAATATTAGGGATGATGAAGTCGAGCGAGCCCCTGGCATTTTCGTTTCACCAAGGGGGGCGTTGACTGAAGTGATCTCGTTTCGAGCTCCGTAAAACAATATTCATGAGATTTCAACCTTGGATGGAGCTTTGCAAAAGTGGAAAGTGAACCTGAAATAATCCCAGAAAAAACAATTTGAATCTGAGAAAGGATGAGTACCCTATCATCCCTGTGACACATAATTAGGCAATGGAGATAACCAACCAACCTATTGTAAATGTGTTGATTATGATGACTAGAGGCTCCTATCCAATATTAGAATCCAAGGCTACAACAACAATAGCTAAAGCACCTGCAGGTTTGAAGCTACCCCGAAGGTCTTCTAAATACTAGTTTACATGAAGAGTGAGGTGGTGGCCTCTAAGCGAAGAGGCGGTGGCCATGGCCGTGGAGGCGGTGACCATGGCCGTGAAGGGTCATTTATTGCAATAATTAAATGCTTCTTCCTCTTTGTTAGAGGTCAAAGATATGCACCTCCTTACCATTAATGGGATCTAGAAATATTAAACACAAATGGTTTTGGACAAAACCTATTTTTTTCAAGTAACATTGAAATTTGTTTCTCCAAAAACGAGAAGCCAACATAGACTAATAACAAATGAGAAAAATAACATCATTGTATAACACAAATAAACCCTGAAAAGGAAGTTGGCAATGAGCTGAATGGACAATGACGGTGCAGGTAGGGGTAATCGGCTGCATTGGGTAGTGAATGGACAATGGCAGTCCACTAAGGCAGTTTCATTTTAAATGCGAATGAACTAAGAAACTCGACTGCCAACCAGTATACCGTCGGCCTAGCAATAACAGGTAAAAATATAGTCCAATAGTATTTGAGAAAAATAGTATATATTGTAATAATTAATGCACCAGGGTGGAATACTTATAATCCCCATAAAATATCCAAGTGCCCCTCACATCTTCTTCCAACAGATTTTGGAAAAAATAGTATATATTGTAATAATTAATGCAGTAATTAACAACTATGGCGAAAAACTTTGGAATGTATGATGAAATATGAAAAGTCAAAGGATAGTACCTTGGTTTAATTATAACAGAATTTCAAAATACTAACTTTTTCACTCTACTGAGTTTTTATAACTTATTAGGATTAGTAAATCCATTACAGGTGTAGATATAGTTTTTCGCACGATTGGTTCTTTTGTTGTTTCCACGGCCTTCCTTGTGACGGGAATAAACTCTATTCCTTCCCTACTGACGTATACAAACCCTGCGCAAAGGGGATTCCATCCAGCGTAAGCATTTGGAGAATATGGAATGTTCAAGTGGCATACAAAAATGCATAGGGAAATCGTAAGATATGAAAAATGATGACGAATGGGAGCACCCCATACTTCCATCCAAATGAAGAATCCTTCTCTGCTCTCAGTGTGTGATCGAACTCTAACGAACCCTTTCCCTTGGCTTTATAGGATCAAGGTTATCAGTAAGAGGATATTTTCTATATGTACACTAGCTTGAATAATTGAATCCACATTAGCATTATTTACTGTCAAACTGGGCAAGTTAATTGAAATCAAATAAAATACTAAAGGTATGTTCAAATTAATTTATAATTTAAGGTATAATGTCACTTGTTTTGAAAGCTATAATTGCAGATGGTTAGCTGTTTATTTATTTATACTAGTAATACTCATTCTTTTTAAAAATACAAATTAATTAAAATTTCTCCATATATTATGAATTCTATCAAATCACTAATTTAGATTATCACTAAAATTCCTGTATCTTTATTTTAATTGTTTAGTCTATTAATTAATGATTGTTTGCTTTAAATTATGTAGTTGATTGGTGTTCTTCAATAGTTCGAGTTGTTCTCCAAACATGGTATTGTGATTTATCTGAATTTATTTTCACAAAGAAAAAATTAATAAACAAAATTTTAAAATTTGTCATAGAATTTTTATTAATTTACAATTTGGATCAAATTTGATGTAAATAGTTTATTGAGATTTGAATAAAAATATTTAAAGCATAATGCATCTACTGATTCTATCCATTTCAAATTTCTCTAAATCACTCGGCATGGTCCTAGTAAAAAATTACTTCAAATTTATCCCTTGGAATTGTCTACTTGAAATTAATTGGTAATTAGCAAATTTTAAATTTGATTTTACCAAAAGATTATGGTTATGTTTTTGGTATTCAATGGAGATAAAGTATACGAAAGAAATATGCATTCCTGGTTAACCAAGCATAATTTAAATATTTCATAAAACTAGCAATTGCCCCCAAAAGGTGCAATAATACGTCGATAGGTTGAAGGGTTGGAGGGTTGGAGGATAAAGAAGGTTGAAAATGGGAATTAAAATCAAGTTTGTGTAGACCAGGTGTTGTACCTTGAGGAAACCAACTACAAGTTTTGTAGGGAAGAGAAATGAAGGGCCAACGGTAAGAATCCCTTTCAGGATAACACAAATAGTTACATGAATATACACATCACAAATAAGCAGTCATTTATCGATGGAGTCCATTATTGGAAAGTAAGATATGTTGGTTTTCTTTTCTTTTTCTTTTTTTTTAAATTTGATTTAGATGATTCCCCTTAAAGCATATATAAAACCTTCAAATCAGGGAGACGATATAATGTTAAAATAGATAATAATAATAAAAACTTTTCAAACATCTTTTACTTGGAGTCAAATTTTAAAACTTCAAATTTCTAAGTTTATGGCAAGTTGTAGCATCAAACAGTATATATAGAGTATAGTGAAAAAATGCAGAAAAGTTCAAATATATGTTGGTTAAAATTAATGTTATTTAATTTACCTTGATTTAATTATCGACCAGAGGACGTATACTTCGAGCTGCTACACCGTATGTGCGGGCAAAGTAGTCTCAATGCTCATACTTCAAGAAATTATATTCTACTCACAAACCAAAAATAAAATTGACGAAGCTATTACTGTATTGAATGATCAATGCTAAGGGTTCCTAGGTCTGTCATAAAGAAAAGGAAATCAATTTGTTGATCCCTATCTTACTGTCAAATTCAATATATATCCCACAGCAACCTACAGCAATCTTCCAAAGCAATATTAAGCTACAGCAATTATGATCTATCCTTTAGAGGAAGCAACCTATTAAGAAAAGAACTTAGCAAATAAAAACCCTAGTTCCAACCTTGCCTACCAACGAGTATGCTAAGTTAATCTTGATGATATGATATCATATTTAAGACTGCAATCATTAATCCTACAGAACCTGATGCTTAACTTATACAAACATTTCTCACTAACAAGAAATTTTTAAAATGAAATCTGTCTCTGCTTTAATCCTAAACCAGTCACACACAGTTGATAGAATAAAATCTAACTTGCTGCTAATGTTAAAATATACTCTACCTGCGTCCTATTCACATAAAAGAATGCTAGAACTATTCAGAGAATGCACACCAATAAGTACTGGAACTGTTTGAAGCATACACACTCACTCTCATCTATATGGGCTATGAGACTGGTGTTCAAACCTAAGAAACAATGCTGTAAATTACTTAGTGGATTGTAAGTCTTTGTTCAAATTTTGTTACATCTCTTGAAATGAACAAAAGCATATTTCAATCCTGATATAACCAATCCAAAAGACTATTTGACAAACCCTAGATACTTTGTAACTATGATCTTTAAATTCCCTGCTCATTCAACAACTACTGCAAACTCTTGTTAAGATCCACACAATACAATTTGAAAATACCCTACAGTCTTATAAACTCAATAATCAAAAGGAATTTAAACCAATATTGTAGCCATTCACTAGTCACTATAACCATGGAAACAAAAGAAATATGAAATCCAGTCTATTTTTGATCCTCCATCAAATTGATTCTACAACAAACCAAATCAAACTCATCACACAGTTTTGTAAATTCCAGAACCCTGAACAGAGTCTTTGAACAAGAAACCATAACCATCAATGAGCAATATCACGCTGAAAACCAAATAGGGTTAAAATACAAAGCCACTCTTACTAGTTTACCGAATCGATTCTACAACTAGACTGAATACATGTGATAGTAATTTGTCTTCTGCGAACATAAATCTCATTCTGAAGCACAAGTAAACAAAATCATTACCATTCCATTATAAAAACAGTGTCAAAGTATATAAACTTCACTCTACTTACAGAAATACAAACAACACTTAAGTACAAAGGATCGGTGTTGAAGGTGGGCCCTGCCCTCAACACCTGATGGTCTTAAATCAAAGTTTTAAAGAGGATAAATGTTGGATCGATTGATAAAAATAGAGTCTTACAGTCTTCTCTGTGTATCTCCCTTTACTTAGGGTTTCAAGGTTACATTTATACTTGAAATGGAAAACAAAATCGACCTTGGAGTAAGGATCGACCCATCTAACAAACCTACACCTATCTCGGCACACATGAACCAAAAGATGGGATTCAAATCCCTTGAGATCCAGATACTGCTAAAAATGGAGGCAACAATGCCTTGAGCATAGGACAACCACGAAACAGCACCTGAATAGTCTTCATATGCATCTGGAAAACGATGTGAACCCAAGAGAGATATCTCCTCTGTGGACAGGATCCCCCAAATCATTGGTTCAGCCATCATAGATCTTCTTTGGAGCGCCGAGACAAGCGTTGAGGCGGGTAGGAAAAGAACCCTGCATAGAAAAGAAACAAAGATTTGTTATCTGACCCTTTATTAAATGAAACTTAAAGGTCCTATTATATACATAAAACAAAGCAAAATACTAAATAAACAAATTAAAAAGCCACTTACCAAAGTACCTAGCAATCTTGATCTTCACAAGGCATAACCATGTACAAAACAACACTAAATAAGGCTGACTAGTACTTGATCTCATAAGGCTTGAACTAGAAAATATGATACTGAATAGTCAAAATAGGAAGCCAACATCTCCCCCAAACTGAATATCTTGCATGACCCTATGCAAGAAAGATTCAGACAAACAAAATTTGAAACTCATAATAGATGATCAAGCCTTGGATCAAACCCTAGAAACTGAGGCCAAAGTATTAAACAGAACTTGAACCTGAGGAGGAGATGGAGCAGTGTGTTGTTGTACACTAATCAACTTCTCAAACTGTTTATCCTTTTTCTTCAACTGTTTCCTAAGACTGCGATTAGACCCTGTGATATCATCAACTAAAGTCTGTAAAGAGGATACCTTAGCCTTCAAAATGGCATTTTCCTGCTTAATAAAGCGGTCCAATCTCACATACTCTTGCAATTTCTTTGTCAGTTTAAAATTCCTCTGCCTAAAATAATCAATTCCCTGTGCTGAAGCATCCAACTTATGAGATTTAGCAGATTTTGGACCTGACTTGGAAGGTGATGCTTTAGCAGACTTTAAACTAGATTTTTAAGGTGATGCTGGCAACAAAGGTTCACTGACAGGACTTGGCATTGAAGAATGATGATGAGAATCATGGAAATCAGAGTTATCATGGGCAGAAGAAGCAGTGGATGATGAGAATTCAACATGTACAGGCTCTTTACCTTTGGATTCCCTTTTTCCTTCTTTAACAGCCATGCTGTGGGTAAATCTTCGATTAGATGAAGCAAACAAGTTTTCATGACCCTTATCTTCTCCCCCAGACCGAGAGCTTACATGCTGTCCCTTAGATATTGGAGACTTCTTAGTATGGAATGGGGCAATTTTCTTACAACTTTTAATAGCTGGTTCATGAGGGTGACTATTTTGGTGTACATAAATGTTTGCAGAGGAGGCTTTATCCACTAAATCAGGGTTACAAGGCTCACCTAGTTCATTCCCCAGGGATGATTTAAGATGAGAATTAGACAGCTCATATACGAATTGTTCCCAAACCCGTTCCTTCTTCTTTAATTCAGCTAAAACGAGCATTTTAATAAGCCCATGATAGTAAAGACTGTGAGTCGGATGCTCTAGGTTTTTTCTAACTTGTGAAGCCATCTTACTCAAGCTCTTCCAGAAATAAAATGGGAAATTCAGAAGCTTACCAAACTCAAAGTGAGCTAACAAGCGGAAATGACAGGCTTTGTAAGTGGAGAAATGGCCTTCACAGGTAATCAGCTTGGTGATGATCGTCAAGGAATTGTGAAATTCATCTCTAACCCAGAGCTTGGAGAAGCCCTTTTCACCCTTCACGGCTAAAAATTCAGGTTTGAAAACACAGTCATAGTCTTTTCGTGGTAACCGAAAATTATTAAACCACCGGTCCCCTGTGCATGGGAGCCCCGTAGCTAATGCAATGGACTCCTCTGTAACTGAAAACTCCAAGGACCCAACCTTGGCCGTATGCCCGTCAAAACCCAAAGCAAACTGCAAAGAAACAGCATCATCGTGGCCCTGTAAATTGGTTAAGAACGAATGCCACCCAACCCGAATGAACATCTCCTTGCATGCTACAAACTCGGGTGTGGCTAACAACTGCTCATATTCTGAGGGTTCATGCCGGTTAAGCATTGTGGAAGACAGGAAAAGGAAAAACAGCGAAATATCAAAGAGTATGCTGGTAATTCGAAAACAATGAAGAACTTCATCAACGTTCTCCCATGGTAAAGGTAAAGACTGTAAACAGCCCGACAAATAATGGCAAGGAATGGTGGTAATGATCAGCGGACGTGGTGAGAAAATCATTGTCAGCCGAAGCACGTACTGTCCACGTCGCAGGGAATGGTGACCATAATATAACATGTTTTGATTAATCATAACCTCATGACGCGTAAAAACCAAATTGTAATAGATCAATGTTATGATTTTTATTTAAAAATGACACATTGATAGCATAAAATAAAGAATTACCGAAGGTTACCGTCATAAAATGATTTTCAAAGAAACAATGGGGTATCAACTATATAAATGATAAGGTTATCATGCAATGCCACCTTTGATCGAACTTTATATTAAAGGAAAAAAGCATTTGGTTATAATCACAATCCTTAATATATAACAATTAAGACTTATCCAATCATACAACGTTCATTACCTTTATCAACGTTCATTACCTTTATCATATAAGATGCCAATTTCCCAATTTTTATTCCGGCACTTCAGCAAGTTTAAAATACAGAGGTACTTTCAGGATGATAAGGATAAACAATAATTACCAGCATATGTTGAAGGAGTGATAATTGCCAGCATCTTTAGCAGCTGCAGTGCTATTAAAGCAAATGTACTCAAAGCAGTGATGTTAAAACAATTAGCTTTCCCAAAATACACCACTCAGATGAGTAAAAAAAAACAAGTAAAATGGATTGAAAATTTGTTTGACCCCCAACGGTTTCGTGGCATAATTACCTCATTTCAAGGTTGCTGCTTCACCCGATTACACAGAAAACTGAGCTGTGTTATGAAACCAATTTTTATTAACAATACAAAAAAAAATCAAAAGTAACTACAATTCACAAACAATCAACCGTACTCCTATATTCCACACTTCAATCATGAATACAGACTTCATTCTCGCCATTCATATAGAACTTTTGCCACCAAGACATGTGCCTTAAAACACAATACAAGAGGAATACTAAAAGAATCCCATGGGGTACTGGTCCACTTTGACTCAGCTTTACACAGGACAGTTTGAGTAGTGCAAAGAAAAACCAGTACTGAAATTCACAGCTATGTTCAGGACTCAGAAAATATCAGGCATAAACCCCTTTTTCACAAGGATCAGGTAACCAGAATTCAGAGCAGCTGAAGATGATTATCAACTGGCTGAATTTTACAAACAGTCTCCTTAAATTTTATTTAACCCACACATATGACCTCTCTTTTACCTTTACATAGGTTCATTGTTCATACAGACAAGTATAGATGAGGCTTTTAAAAGAGACATTAAATTCAGAACCCACTGCCAGCGAGCCCGTTCAGTACTCTGGTGGGGTAACTGTAACATCTAAGAAGCTTCTTCCCCAGGAAGATGCCCCATTGCCAACAGGCCTGTTCAGTACCCTGATGGGTTTACCTGTTTATACCACAGGTCGGTACCCGCTGCCAGCGGACCTGTTCAGTATCTCGGCGGGTTAACCTCTTACACCCATTTTCTATCAGAGGCCCTTGTCCCAAGTTCATCTTAAAGATAAAGTTTATGATTTGCTCATGCATAGATGAGTGGGGGAGCAGCTCTGAAAACCATCTAGGAGTGGGATGGTATCAAAGTTGGAAGAGTATTCTTTATACATAATCAAGTCTAGGGGATAAATAATCAAGTTTTGTAGAGAAGTGCCATTTGATATAGTTAAAATGCCTTCTTTGCAGCCTATAAAGGCATTAGCAGTGGCTAACCAGGGCCTGCCTAGTATAACAGGATGTTCCCCCATCGGGTGTTTGGTTTGGAGTACCAGAAAATCCACTGGATACTCCCAAGAAGCTACTGTGACAGTAATGTCATCTAAGGCCCCCACAGGCTTAACTGTGCTCCTATCAGCCAACTCCAAAATAGTAGGAGTAGGTCTAAGGAGATTATGCAACTGAAGTCTCTACATGGTGGTCATAGACATGACATTAATGGCAGCCCCCAGGTCAACTAGAGTGTTTCCTATTGGAATCTCATTAATGCAAATGGTCACTACTGGGTTCCCAGGATTTGCAAATTTTGGAGGTAAGGAACAGTCTGAAATGTAATTGGACAACTGGCCTATAACATGTATTGTGGGTGGATCTTTATGTTTTCGACCAGGTTTCTTTAAGCATAATTCCCTTACCATTTTTGAATAAATAGGGACATCTCTAATGGCCTGAAGCAATGGAATCTTGATACAAACATTTTTCAACTCATTTTCCAAATCAAACTGCGGACGAACCACAGGCTTCTCTATTAGTAACCTTTCTGGATAAGGGGAGTTTTTATTCAGTTGTGGCTGAGCAGATGATTGGGAATCTTGAGTTCCAAGCACTTGAGTGTTTTCTGAGGCAATCTGCACTTCTTCTTCCTCCGAAATCTCTTTTTCAATGTTTTATTCTCCATATTCTTCTTGAATGATCACTGCTGGAGGAGTTTTATTTAATATTTTCCCAGACCTTAATTGTATTTCCTGGATAGGGGCTGAATGGATCACATAAGTTGGGGCCATTTGTATTTCAGCATTATGAAGAGGCTGGGATGGTCTGTTGTTAGGGTTTGGGATAGGCTGGGCTGGCAACAACGTGGGTCGAGGTGGGTTTGGATTTTGATATTGTTGTGGAACTGGGGGTATAGGAGGAAGTGCAGGTGGTGTAAAGCCTGGTAATAGCTGCTGCATATTTGGGGGCATTGGACAGTAACTAGGAGGGGCTGTTGATTGTGTTCCTCCATTGGGTTGTCCTTGTGGTCCCCCATATGACTGTCCTTGCCAGCCTTGCTGCCATGGTTGGGTTTGGGTAGGCTGAGAAGGCCAATTCTGCCACATTTGTGGACTCCATGGCTGCTGGGTTTGCTGCATGGGATAGTAATATGCAGGGTTCGGAAAAACAGGCTCTGGGTACATGTTTTGGGGTCTAGGTTGCCAAGTCCTTCTTGATGCATATGAGGGATTTATAGGTTCAGCATTAAGCTTGTAAAAAGTTTGCAGTTCTGGTAAAGAAGGGCAATTGTCCATAGGGTGTTTATCAGAGCAAAGAGCACAGACTGAAATGGTATTAAGAGGGCATTCTTTCAAAGGGTGTCTTTTTCTGCATTTAGGGAAAAATATGTGTAGTGCTGCTATGTCCTCTTCCTCTTGCCGTTTCTTTGTTTTTAATGCATCAAATTGGGAACTCAAGGTGCCTAAAATGTCAGTTTTGAAATTTTCTAACAAGTTCCCTAACTCAACTCTTGTGATCCCACTAGATCCTGCTGTCCTAGAAATGCGGGAAAGACCTTCCCTTGTGCTTTTTCCTGCCTTGGCTCTACTCCTAGAATATTTTCTACATAATTCAGTAATCTCCTCAAAGGATTTATGAGATACATCACCCGATGCCATCAGGTTGAGGATTTCCACATATTCGTCCAGAATCCCTTTCAGAAAAAGAGTTCTGACTGCATCCTCCTGTAAGGTATTATACTTAGACTTCTGCAATACAAAGCAGAAACGTTCTAGGAAATCCTCAAGACTCTCTTCTTCATGTTGTTGTATTTTAAATATATCATTTTGGGAGTCTCTAGGTCCACAGTAGTCTCTGTATTTTCTGAGGAAATCACTCTTCATCTCTTCCCAAGTTCGAATGGTGGATTCCCCCAGGCTCATAAACCATCTAAGTGCAGAATCCTTAAGGGTGGATGGAAATAGTTTTAATTTTTGTGCATCCTGTAAATAATTATAACTCTTGCACAAGATGTCAAACTCAAATAGAAAAGTATCCGGATCTTCAGTACTTTTCCCGTAGAAGGTAGGTAATGAAGATGCTGGGATATTCTTCATGCTGACATCCCGTGCAAGATCCAGGATGGGGAAGCCAAAAGTTGTTTCATTTCGTCCCTCATGTTCTCCCTCCCCTTCCATATGGTGTCCGGTTTCCTAATCACTCATAACAAGAGGATTCCTAAACCAATTGACACCTAACCTGTCTCTTCGTGGGGATGGAATGAAATCCCAATGGTCTGGGCTAGGCCAAGATTGAAGATTGAAAGGTAAATCTGTGGTAGATTCTACTTGAGAAACCACTGGATTCTAAGTATGTCCGAGAAGGGAATTTACTCTTTCTATGTTCACTATGTCAACCAAGTTGGAATCTCCCTTTGAAGGTGAAGCTTGTTGGGTCTGTGGGATCTCTACTGAATGTAACTGTTCACTAAGTATAACCTCAGTTCTTGCTGGTCTGGTCCCTAATTCCACTAAATTTTGAGTGTTGTTGTTTTTAGTTTCATTGCTGGTATTCCTATCCCTAGGGTTAGTGAGGGGGGGGGGGGTTGTTTCCAAAAATATCGGAATGAATTTTAATATATCTTCCCTTACTATCTCTGGGTCTCATCAAAGCAATTACTGAAAATAACAAGGCTTTTTAATCAAATAAATCGAAGTACCTATTCGACAAATGGGTTTGAAGGAACCTGTTATAACAAATGCGCAGGTTCTTACCTCTCGTCTTACCGTCCCCTCTCCTCCAATCTGCCAAAAGAAAAAAAATCAAGAAATCAATAGAGAACAAAAACTGATCAAGAAAAATGTCTAAATATATCTATTGCTCCTATTGCTAGATTTTGTAAAACAAAGCAACAAAACAAAGCAATCACACATCTATGCTACAAATGGGTTTGAAGGAACCTGTTATAACATATGCGCAGGTTCTTACCTCTCGTCTTACCGTCCCTTCTCCTCCAATCTGCAACAACTAATCACACCTAAAAATGCTGTGAAAAATTAGCAAGATACCAGCTTACCTTGGAGCAACTCCCCGGCAACAGCACCAAAATGTTGGTTAAAATTAATGTTATTTAATTTACCTTGATTTAATTATCGACCGGAGGACGTATACTTTGAGCTGCTACACCATATGTGCGGGCAAAGTAGTCTCAATGCTCATACTTCAAGAAATTCTATTCTACTCACAAACCAAAAATAAAATTGACGAAGCTATTACTGTATTGAATGATCAATGCTAAGGGTTCCTAGGTCTGTCATAAAGAAAAGGAAATCAATTTGCTGATCGCTATCTTACTGTCAAATTCAATATATATCCCACAGCAACCTACAGCAATCTTCCAAAGCAATATTAAGCTACAACAATTATGATCTATCCCTTAGAGGAAGTAGCCTGTTAAGAAAAGAACTTAGCAAATAAAAACCCTAGTTCCAACCTTGCCTACCAACGAGTATGCTGAGTTAATCCTGATGATCTGATATCATATTTAAGACTGCAATCATTAATCCTACAGAACCTGATGCTAAACTTATACAAACATTTCTCACTAACAAGAAATTTTTAAAATGAAATCTGTCTCTGCTTTAATCCTAAACCACTCACACACAATTGATAGAATAAAATCTAACTTGCTGCTAATGTTAAAATATACTCTACCTGCGTCCTATTCACACAAAAGAATGCTGGAACTATTCAGAGAATGCACACCAATAAGTACTGGAACTGTTTGAAGCATACACACTCACTCTCATCTATATGGGTTGTGAGACTGGTGTTCAAACCTAAGAAACAATGCTGTAAATTACTTAGTGGATTGTAAGTCTTTGTTCGAAGTTTGTTATAGCTCATGAAATGAACAAAAGCATATTTCAATCCTGATATAACCAATCCAAAAGACTATTTGACAAACCCTAGATACTTTGTAACTATGATCTTTAAATTCCCTGCTCATTCAACAACTATTGCAAACTCTTGTTAAGATCCACACAATACAATTTGAAAATACCCTACAGTCTTGTAAACTCAATAATCAAAAGGAATTTAAACCAATATTGTAGCCATCCACTAGTCACTATAATGCTGGCAACAAAAGAAATATGAAATCCAGTCTATTTTTAATCCTCCATCAAATTGATTCTACAACAAACCAAATCAAACTCATCACACAGTTTTGTAAATTCCAGAACCCTAAACAGAGTCTTTGAACAAGAAACCGTAACCATCAATGAGCAATATCACGTTGAAAACCAAAGAGGGTTAAAATATAAAGCCACTCTTACTAGTTTACTGAATTGATTCTACAGCTAGACTGAATGCATGTGATAGTAATTTTTCTTCTGCGAACATAAATCTCATTCTGAGGCACAAGTAAACAAAATCATTACCATTCCATTATAAAAACAGTGTCAAAGTATATAAACTTCACTCTACTTACAGAAATACAAACAACACTTAAGTACAAAGGATCGGTGTTGAAGGTGGGCCCTGCCCTCAATGCCTGATGGTCTTAAATCAAAGTTTTAAAGAGGATAAATGCTGGATCGATTGATAAAAATAGAGTCTTACAGTCTTCTTTGTGTATCTCCCTTTACTTAGGGTTTCAAGGTTACATTTATACTTGAAATGAAAAACAAAATCGACCTTGGAGTAAGGATCGACCCATCTAACAACCCTACACCTATCTCGGCACACATGAACCAAAAGATGGGATTCAAATCCCTTGAGATCCAGATATTGCTAAAAATGGAGGCAACAATGCCTTGAGCACAGGACAACCACGTAACAGCACCTAAATCGTCTTCATATGCATTTGGAAAACGATGTGAACCCAAGAGAGATATCTCCTCTATGGACAGTATCCCCCAAATCGCTGGTTCAGCCATCATAGATCTTCTTTGGAGCGCCGAGACAAGCGTTGAGGCGGGTAGGAAAAGAACCCTGCATAGAAAAGAAACAAAGATTTGTTATTTGACCCTTTATTAAATGAAACTTAAAGGTCCTATTATATACATAAAACAAAGAAAAATACGAAATAAACAAATTAAAAAGCCACTTACCAAAGTACCTAGCAATCTTGATCTTCACAAGGCATAACCATGTACAAAACAACACTAAATAAGGTTGACAAGTACTTGATCTCATAAGGCTTGAACTAGAAAATATGATACTGTTGTAAGGGATTATGCACCTAATAATCGTAGGTCGGGGGTTACCAACATACTCAAACACTTGCAGACAATTGACTTCTAAAGTGCAGAATAGGAAATAGGAGGGTTAGAAGAACTTACTTGTTAAACGAAGTTCGATCCTTGCTAGTCCTCTTCCAATCTGCTCCACTTCCAAAGTCTTCAAGGCTCACTCCTCTTTCACCTGTTCAGAGACAATCTTCCAGATATAGAGTGATTCATATATATATATTAGTAGGTTAGATAAATCAAATATGAAATACTGAAGCATAAACAATTATCAAACCAAGATATATGAGACACATGTGGAAGAAGTAATCTCTTTATTATCAATAATGAGAAAGTTCAGAGTACAACCAAACGTCTGAGACAAAGACTGCTCTGTCACCAAAGGATTCTGAGTTTCACTGCTCCAAAGACTTCTGTGAACAATCCACCAGCATAACTTTGCTCTCAAAGTGTAAGTCCCTATTACCCTCCCCAAGGTCTGTATTTATATGGGTGAAATAAGGCAGTTCTCGAAGGTTAGAGAGGTTATAGAAGTTAGGAGAATTAAGTAAAATACCTTAACTAATCTCCCATTAGCGCGTGTTTTTATGTTTTCATGTTAAGAAGCACATTCGCGGGTATGTAGTAGAGCAACTCGCGAATGACTCGCGACTCTATATAAGCGCAACCCGCGAATACATGGATTCACGACTTGCTATAAGGGAGACTCGCGAATGATGCGCGAGTTGTCTATAAAGAGAGTCGCGAATACATCCTAACATGGCAAAATGGCAAAGTAACTAGCTGGATGAAGGTAGAATGTATTTCTTGACAAGCCAAGCTATAGTGTTAAGGGAAAACCTCTATCCATAAGTGTCCTTTTGTGTGCCGACATGAGGAATATCAGCACTCGGATGGAGAGGTGCCACTCAGGTGTATAACAGATGCCCCCTAATGTGTGAGGTCAGAGGGGAACGATGGCCGAAATACATTATAATCTTTAACTCTGGAGAAACTCAGAATCCAATGGAGCAGAGAGAGCACCTGAAACATAATAATGTCATATACAAAGTTACATCTAAGGATGCTATGTTCAATTTACTGGAACACTAGCTCCTTTACAATATTTGATTACATCATATGATACAGGTAGAAACCATGTATATTACAAAGGTGGATCGAAGCCACAATACAATAATGATGAGTCTTCAAAGATCTGGGAGCTAGATATTAGAATAGAACATGATCTTGCGCAACTTAGCCCAAAATGAGGGACTAAGGTCTTCATAAATGATCCCAAAGAACCAGTACAATCCAAGCCATGTGAATAAGGGTAAGCTGAAGTCGAACATGGAGAGGATTCAACAGTTTGTCAACCAATAAGTGATAATTGACAACTGAAGCAAAGGAGTTCACCAATGATGAAAGTGAATCCAGAGGTACTATCGTCAAAACTCTAGGTCTTCGTCATCAGGAAGTACTGAAACGGAACCATACTGTGGTAAGGAAGGCAATAGATCCTCCAACGGATCACAAGAGTGACTAGGAACTGGGCAAAAGAAGGGAGACACAAGTAAATAGAGAACAAATATAACAGTGATGGGATCAAGTGATAGGTTAGACATTGAGTATAGTCCTTGAACAGTGAGCACAACACAGAGATGACCTAAGGCAGCATACAACGGATAGATAGAACAACTAGACTTATCTGTCATGTAGGAGACATGATCAGATTCCTCAAGTATAATGGACAAGAGGAGGAGTAAAAACTCAAAGTGATAGCTGAACACAAGTGTACACTGAAACATGGATATCGGAAAGCAAAGAGTGCTATGTTCAAGGATGACATGCTGCCATTACTGAAAATAAGAGAAAACTTCTTCCTTACCTTCCCTGTTAAGTTTTAACGAGTCCAGGAAAGTCAACTCGGTTCCCTCTTCAATTTTTAACAAGCTTGAAGAGATGGGAAAATAATGCTTGATAGTGCCACTGATTCATGGATTTAATGAGCCCGAACTAGTACATGCTCATACGGTATTTTCACATTTAGAGAGTCTGAAAATGCCAAAGAAGACTCCAGGGGGGTCCTTTTTCATCCAATTTAGTCTCCTGAGGCCGAAAAAGTATAAAACAAACCACATAAGAACTCTCTTAACTTACAAAGAAGAAAAGGTGAACATTTTTCGTACTTAGTCGGGAAGGTCCAAAAAAGGTTAAATTACCACCTACCCAACGCTCCTTCCAAAATAGCATAAAATAGCTTGAGTTTTACGAGTGTGAAGGAAAGCAAGATCACTCGGAAAGATCCATTTGGTTACGAGAAATGGGGCTTACAACAATAAACTCGTTGCTTTGTTCTTGAGTGTTTAACGAGCATGACAAAGACACAAAGTACACTCGGAATCTTTTTCATGTTAGGGTCTAGAGCACGAAAAAGAGAAAAACTAAGCTCAAACCGGGTGTTCCTTTTCCGTAAATTTAGTCCCTCAGGTCCGGAAAAGTGATAAACCTATACCTGAGAATACTCTTCTCAATTCCAAAGAAAAGAGAGTGATCTTTTCTCGTATTATTCCGCATGGTCCGAGAAAGAGATAACCTACCACCAATGCGGTTTCCTATTCACATATTCTTAACGAGCTTGAACGGACGAGATAACTCGGTAGTCAAGTCTATTTTGAAGGAGTCAGACCTGGGCCTAAAGAAACTCCATAAGGGTGGGGAGTCCTATAAAGAGATAGCTTGTAAAAAGAGATTCATAAGAAGCTCTATTTGGCGTGAAAAATAGCTATGAGGAAACCCCTGGGCCTGAAACAGTGACGGAATGAGTACCAAAGAATGGCAATGGCATATAAGGATGATACTCATGGAAAGGGATCCTAGCCACGGAAGAACAATGGTAGAGACAAGGGACTAATGGATTAAAATACCATAGTCCGTGGCAAAATGTTGCATACGAAGGTTAATGTGGAGTGATAAAATGCCAACATATGTTGGAAAGAGCAAAAACCACCCTATAGAAGCATCAACACTTTGTAAAAGTTGGTAAACCTGTTCCAAGGCACAAAGAGGGTGATATTAGTCAATTGACGTTTCAAACTATATAACAAGACCCACTTTACGAAATATTATTTCTATAAATAGTTTGAAAATTAAAACATTTCATACCATTTGCACTTTTTGAACCAAAAAGGAAAGTTTACCCTCTATCTTTGGTCGATCGGCGTGGACAATTGGACCGTCAGAATCAGAATCCGTCAGCTTCGGGTAAATCTACACCCTAAGCTCTTCAATTTGATCCAGACAAATTTTCAATTTAATGGTTAATTCAGTATTTTTCATCAACCTAAATTATAGCAAAATGCATTCGCGGGTTGCAAGGCATAAAAGTCGCAAATGTGCGTTCCATTCGCGGGTTGCGGAACAGGAAAGCCGCGAATGACTCGCGACTTGTCCCAATGGACAGTCGCGAATGCTGCACAATAGGGAAAAGCTTTAAAAATAGGCAAAATTTTTAAAATTTTATGACGAAATACTGAATCAAATTATGTGTTTTTGTCAGGAAAAATATGGTGCTGGAGTGGAGAGAGAGGGAACATGAAATGATGGATCAAGCGGCTCTCCAAAGCCCGCCTACCATCCAAGCATTGAGTACTAGTGGGCTGCTCAAGTTTTTTTGTACATCGCCCATGCGGGCCAATGTCCGCATACTAGAGTTCTTGGTCAATTACTGGGACCATGACCTGGGGATGTTCAATATTCAAGGTGAGACTTTGGAGCTTACCGTACAAGATATCTACTTCATAACCGAGTTGTCACAACGGGGAGCACCGATGAACCTGGAAGGCACTGGCAGGGGTGGAGACCCCTTGAGTGTCCAGAACTATGTCGATGTATTCTGTAGACCGGGTACTCAAAAGAAAGGCAGCAGCGTTCTCATTACAGATATTCAGGATCTTACACTTCAGGTATTAGCCAGTACTATTGTGAGACTTTCGGGGTCAACATGGTTACATATGGCCACCAGGACTCAGATGAGAGTGGCGGTGGACTGCTTTAGAGGTGCTCTCTTTGATTGGTGCATGGGAATTGCCCCCATTATGAAGAGGCAATTATCCCACTGTAAGAGGGGAAGGCGCAAGAACTTCGGCTATGCGAGTATATTGGTAGCGTTCTTCTTTGAGAGAGTGCCAGCTATGAGCCCTGCTATACCATTACAGGTCCGTCATCCACATCAGCCGAGGCTGAGCCGGTGGGGAGATATCTTCCTCCAGCAAGGAGGAGGAGACGTAGTACATAGCATGTATGATGATGACTTTTATACCGGGTGGGAACGGCAGGTGCCGGCGTTGGAGTAGTTTCCATACGCCGGGTTAGATTTCTGAGGTGACCCCGACCTTGTCCTCCCTCCAGGAGGAGCATGGGGAGAGATGGGTAAGTAATTTTTTTTATTTTTTATCATTATCAAATTTTTATGAATTTTCAAATGATAGGATATATACATATGCACAAGTCTAAACCCTATTTATGTGTCAAAATGCAGATGTTGGACCAGTTCGCCCTGAAGGGCACCCACGTACCTTTGTACATCCTGTTGCAGGGGGAGACCCAGGATTGATCAAAGTACTCGAGATGAAGCAAGGCAGGCTGACCGAGCGAGTACCTACGATACGGATAGAGCATCTCCCTGTAGCTATGTAGGAGTTCGTGGTTGGGGTTCCACCGGCCTAGCTACGTCTTTTCAGATGGATAGCTAGGGCAGTACTTGTATACAGAGATGCGGTGGAGGCTGCTGAAGCCGAGGAGGCTGAGGAAGCCAGGGGGCACAGAGATCACGGGGACCAAGGAGGTCCTAGTGGCCATGGCGGGAAGGCTTAGTTCTAGGGCATTTTGA
>LPNX010134605.1:6054-22351 GCA_001517045.1 Pseudotsuga menziesii
GCCTAGATATCCTTGGGGATTGATGACCTTTGTATAACATCATCAACATTGCTTCACTATGCACACGATCGTTCACTCCAACTTTCCTCCACCGCCTATCATTTTTATATTCATTGTCTTGATCCTACGCAAATACAGACTTCCAATTAGACAATGGAAGAAAATAAAGTTGACAAATGCCTGCCTCTGTATTGTGGAGGTTTCGATGGAACATGCTATTTGATTGATTACCTGAACATGAAAGCAATTAAGAATGTCATACATGAGAGTACATTGCTCAGTGCACGCGCATAAGAATATTCTATAGTTAATTTAAATTACTCTCCCAGAATGTTCATGTCCAGAACGCAATCATAGCAGAAGGGGATGATATGAAAACGAAATAATACATACCCTAATGATCCAAGTGAAAAAAATTGGCAGAATATATGGAATGTGAATTTGGGTGCCCCCTTCCTGCAATGACTTGTAAGTTAATTGTAAGAGAACGAAGGTTTAAGAGAGAAAAATCAATCAAATATCTTCTCGCACAGATATATTAATTCAAATTTGATTCTTCGATACACAAGCAAATATATGTTAGTTCAAATTTGAATGGCATAGAGAAACACATTTTAATTAGACTCAAATAACATTTAAACTGGCACCGGATGCAATCACTAAATTATAACCTTGAAACGTCATCCAAAACTCATAAGATATAAAACCATGATCCATCTATTTTATAAAGATTTAAATTTACAAATCTTTTACGATCCAAATACTGGTCTTCATAGTTGAATATAATATTTCCAAAAACAATAAATGGTCCACTCATTCATGATTTCTACTTGAAAAGTTCCAAGGAGGAATCTGACACTTGGATAATGGGAACTTTATTTCATTTGAAATTGTAAGGACGTGGAATGTAAAAATATGTGATAACATGCAGGAATATGTTTCAATGAAAAAAGCAAAAGAAGCAAGACCAATTGTAGCGCGACGGCATGTTTGTACACAACAAGCACGAAATGAATCATCCCTCTGTTTAGAGAAACCTTACTGATTATATCCATGCCTACGTATCCGAACTGCAAGGATATCATCACTACATAAGGATCAGTTGAATTCTCAATTAGCTTCCCCATTGATAATCTATTCAAATCTGCAAGAACCTCTAAACCTCTCTCTCTTTCTTTGCTGAGCTATCTGCAAGTTCCCAATTAGTAATGGAGCTTCTCCTACTCCCCTCCTCTATGCACTCTCAAGTAATTAACTTTCACCACACTAACTATGTTTATACAAAAACCCAACGGGTCGAATTTGCTAATTAACGTTGTTGGAATAATTTTCAATATAGCAAACCCTACCGAATTGGAAATAGTCATTTCAATTTTACTTTCTACAAATAAATCATACATGCAGGTGTTGATCCCTGTACAATCTTTGTCACTGCCTATAGGAAATGGAAATGAAACTGTATAATCTTTGTGATGGTTCCTAATTGAATTCACCCACTGCCCATGTGAAATGGGAAGGAAGGAAGAATTGAGTAGAAGCACTATTTTAAATAATGAAGCAGCAGTCAATAGTGGACGATGCGTCAGTAAAGTAGACGTCCGCATGTTAGGATGCGTAAACAAAACAAAATGTAGATATGTGCACACTCAGGCTGAGTGTTGGGATATGATGAAGAAGGATCAATAGATTTTGAAGCAAAAAAATCACATGGAATCTAATTGGGTCAGTCAGGAATTTTGAAGCAACTTATATTTAATGATATATATACCTTGTTATTGGAAAAGTGTACAGTATTTCTGTAGGTGTTTACCAACATTCTGGAAAACTCATTTTCCTATTCATTAAATTTGAATTAGCTATGATAAATTATAATCACCTATCATTAAATACGCCCATCCCAAATTACACTGCAAATGCCCATGACATTCTCTTTGAACCATTGTTACACAGAAAAGCTAAAAAAACAGGCAGGGTGTGGATGCTATGTACCAGAAGTCGAGTCGTCTCTTGCTTAAACCTGAAGCTTCCTTCCACGTGACCGTCCAGTTTTGGTGGATTTTCCTTTGAATGCATCTCCTTGCTGAACTAAGCGGAGCTTCTGCTTCAACAGGCTAATCTGCTCATCCAATCTTCCACATTTCTGCAATACAAAACCTATACATTAACAGCTACGGACTAAAACATATAGTCCTTATTAATACCGGATTTTTTTGAGTTTATACCTTAAAGAGTTCCATAGGAACATTATCAAAATACTCCTGTGCTTTCTGTGAGCAAAGGTGTCCGGGACTTAATAGTTCTGATCCTTCATCACCACGGCCATGTCCTTTAGTGCACTGTCAATTCGATCTCCAGCATTGATAGCTTCCCAGAACAGTGCGATGGCGCCATCCGGGTCCTTCTCCAGAAGCTGTAAATGCAAAATCTAAATACTTTGAATTTTCACTAAATATACTTGAATAAAATAGCTTGCTCAAATCAAAATGGAAGAAATAAGGAGGATGTGTTAACCTGAAGGCGTTTCGCTTTGGCATAAAGGGTGTCTCTGACGGGGACCTTGTACATAGCATGAAATGGATCGCTTTTTCCCTGCGCTTTCATGAAGCACATTGGCTTTTCCCGAACCGAAGCTCAGGACGTGTTGTTCCGTGGATATTGCGGTTTAACATCAGGATTTTTTGGAGAAAGCGATGAAGAATCGGATTCGACTGTCACTACCTCGATGAGGCTCTCCAAAACCTATCCGGTGCTAAAAACCCTACGCGTCGGAAATGCCGGTTCGTCTTAACAACACTGGTAGTAGTCGGCCATTAGAAATCTATGACCTTATGCTCTGTGTTTCCAGGTCAGATACAAATTGTATAAGGGCCGCGTTCTCTGCGACCTACCAAATTGAACAAAAAAAAGGGAATTAGATAATCAAAGAGTAGTTGAATGTAGTTGTTATTTCCCGGATCCACAATCGAATCACCAGAGCAGGCACACGGCTATTGCAACATTGATAATCTTTGCAGGTGACTAAAGCCTGCGACATTGATAGACTGCGGCATTGATAATCTTTGACCTCCCGATCGGTGCGGGAGATAACAAATCGATTCATAACCATTTCCTAACAGACTCGTAAATCAGCGATCGGTGGCTAACAGTCTTCTAACAGACTCTTAAATCTGCGGCTAATAGACTCGTCGCGATCTGCTCTATCTCCTCCACGTGCTCGCCGGCGGCTAACGACTCCTCACGCGCTTAATCATCTCCTAACAAACTCCTAATTCTACATCTAGTTAGGAGTGTTAAAAGATCAGACGATTGGAATGATCTGGAGCATCCACTTGGCGGGATTTGCAGGATCTTGATGATCTGCTCAAGCAAGTCCATCCCCCAAAATACCATTGATAGACGCCTATCGACATAATTATTCATACCAGATTGTTATAAAACAAAAACTGATATGAAAAAACAAAAACAAATTGTTACCAGTTTCTTTAACCACCCTTTTAACTTAAGCTTATTTAAATCTTAATCAAGATGCATTTAATAATAACAATATTATTGGAAAAGGGGGTGAATCAGTATTTAGATATCTTTAATTTGTATCACCTTATTGAAAAACAAAAACAACAATAGAAACCAAACATAGAATTTTATCGTGGAAAGCCAACTCAGAAAACCACAAACACTTATATTTACAAGTATTTTGCGAGCACCAACTTGCTCGATGCTACAATACCCAATATTTTCAGCTATAGCTGAAGAGTGCACCGACACCCTGTTTACCAGCAACAACTGGAAGGAAGCTACAACTTCTTACAGGCTTTTGTTGTCTGTCTTTGTACCTCCCAACGACCTTTAGACGATTATACGTTATTCTTTTTATGTACCTTTATGATTTGCAATTTGTGTATATAGAGACACCTTATTTGAATGACTAGAGCCCTGTTTATATACCCTCAATCATGTCTCTTTACCTAATAGTCACAACTCTTCATCATGCCCCTTAACAAATTAAACCAATTTAGAATTACATTCTCTATTAATCCTGTGAATTTAACCATATGCATATGAAATATTCGACTTCATAATCTCGACTCAGACATGTTACCTTTTGATTTATTTTATTCTTTGATTTAAAATATGTCAATATTTTTAATTTTGAGTCCGACTGATTGATTCTTATGTCAAGAATCAACCTCATGAATACACTGTGTATTCCAACATTTTTTATTCCATCATTTCGACTTTGACTTTGTCAATTCCCACGTTGAATTGAACTCCGTCGATTATGACTTATTGATTCTAATGTCGAACTAGACTCCATCAATTTTGACTTGCTTATCATGATGTTGAACTATGAGTATAACTTGTTGATTTGATGTCGAACTAGACTATGTTGACTCTGAATTGCTAACTCCGACTCTGAATTTCCTGCAACTCTCGTTCTGATAATTCATATTTCGACTTTGGTTGCGACTCAATTGATAATGGTCGACAATCAACAAGCGATCGACTTCGACTAGAAATGGTCGACAACCAACAAGTGGTCAACTTTGACTAGAAATGGTCAACAAGCGATTGGCTTCGACTGACAATGGTCGAATTTGACTGACGATGGTCGACAAGAGGTCGACTTCGATTGACAATGATCGACAAGCGGTCGACTTCGACTAAATATGGTGACAGTGGACTTGCTATCATTTTCCTTTTTTATTATTGAACTTATTTGACATCAATGATAATCATACCCAACATTCTCCTCCATTGTCATTGATGACAACAACTCTCCAAGCCCCCCCTCCCCCCCTTGAAATTAATGAGAAAGGATCATCATTTCTCGCCCTGTTGACTGTATCCAACTTTTGTGTCAGGGTTCGGTTTCCAATTTTATCCTAAGGAAGAGTGATAACCCCCAACTTTTGTCTGAGACAGGTGAAGGACCCTCAAGTCAATGGTTTAGTAAAGATGTCTACAATTTGTTCCTTTGTATCAACATACTCCAATTTGTGTGACACTTGTTCTCTTAAAAAATGATATTTGATTAAAATGTGCTTGATCTTGGAGTGCATAACTAGATTTTTGAATATGTTTATGGCACTCGTGTTGTCACAGTGTATCACAATTGGGTCCTCATATTTCACAAGTAGATCTTATAATGTTTGTTTCATCCATATGAATTGAGTATGTTAATATTTCATATGCTAAGCTAGATATCATTAGTGTTTAATCCAAATTCACAACAGTAGCATATGCAGAATCACTGAAAGAAACACAATCAAAATATAGACACAATATTTATCTTGGGAAACCCTCAATGGGAAGAAAACCCAACAAAAATTCCTCTATATAATATGTATAAGATAAAATCCCAAAACAGGTATTCTCCTTCTTGTTGATATGACTCTATGTCTCTTTCTCTCCTAAGTGCTACTATGATGAGTGAGTCTATGTTATAATGAGGAACACAACTCCTCTATTTATACACTTTATGTCAACTACTTTTACCCTAAACAAGTTGGTACCACTAAACTATCTGGGTCGACTTCACTTAAGAAGACTCAAAACAATATTATATTATATTCATTGGGGTACTATTGACCCAACTTCCAATTTAGGCTTTACCTCATGACTCTATGATGACCAATTACAATAGTAACATCCCGGTGGAGGAATAATATCATCTCCCTTGGGGTACATCAGTAAAATACATTTAGAATATCCTTTGAAGTTAGAATATTTCAACACTCCCCCTTAACGAGAAGGGTATTCTACTGACAACATCATCATCAACTATAGGAGTAATGAGAGAGAGTATCTTTAGCAGTATCGAGGTAATACATCTATACATCATTGGAAGTTTTCAACATTCGTCAGTTATTGGAACAGTTACTCTTTAATGTCTTCATCTTCCGCAACAAACAATCACTTTATCCTTTTGTGGCAACACTTTGATCTTCTGATCCTTTGTAGTAGCACTTCGATCTTCTCGATCCTTTGCAGCAGCAGTTTGATCTTCTCAATCCTTTGCAGAAGCACTTCGATCTTCTTGATCCTTCGTAGCAGCAACACTTCAATCCTTTCGATCCTTTGCAGTAGAACTTCAATCTTCTTGATCCTTCGTAGCAACAAAACTGCGATCCATTTGATCATTTGTAGTAGCACTTCGATCCTCTTGATCCTTTGCAACCGCACTTCGATCTTTATCCTTTGCCACCACACTACCTGTACTACACATGATATATTTGTGGGATTATCAATCCCTATCACTTTAGAACATAGGTCCAAGGATGATGCAATCCTCCATCGTCCTACTCCCCCTTAACGAGGAGGGTCCATAGTATCAACCAGATGAATCATATACAACTGAATGTAGATCTCGACCGCACCTAGATGCAAGCCCTGTCATCTGTAAGGACTCATCGTAGATCATCCTCAGCTTCAAAGCTAGGACCACTCCTAAGTGATTTTATACGGTGGTAGAGTATTGTCTTCAGAGAAGATCTCAACCACACCTAAATGTAGGTCCTCATCGTAGGACATCCTCAGCCTGTTAGAGCTAGGACTACTCCATGCGAGTGTTATACTACGACATCTATGAGGCTTCATCATAGAGAATCCTTAGCACTAAAGAGTGGACCACTCCCAAGTGAGTGTTATTTTATGGCATCTGCATATAAATGTAGGTATACTCTCCATGCAAGAGTAGTGTCTACAAAGAAAATCTCTACCGCACCTAAATTTTGGCCCTGACGTTCGTAAGGACTCATCGTAGGACATCCTCAGTGTAAAATCTAGGACCATTCGCAAACGAATGTTATACTATTGTACCAACAAATGAATGTGGGTACTCTTTATGTGAGAGTAACGTCTACAGGGCCATCCTTAGCTAGTAAGGGCCACTCTCAGGAACAAAGTGTTATTTCCTGCAAGACCATCCTCAAGAGAGAATACTATCATCCACAATTGAATGTCGTACCTTTTTAGCATCTTCAGGCTTACTTGGCCTCTTTCATACTGGAGCTTCACTATCATTCATTATCGATGATGGTATTATCATCACTCCCCATTTTTTGGGAGGATCCATATCATCAACCTGCTCCCCCTTTGTCCGAGGAGGGTTCATATCTTTGACCTGTTCTTCCTTTATGAGGAGAGTCCATATCTTTGACTTGTTCCTCCTTTCCGAAGAGGGTCCATATCTTCATCATTCCTTCTTGCAAGGAAAGTTTGTAGTATCATCAAGGTTCCTCCTTGTGAGGAAATTCTTTTCGAACTGCACCAAGCTTGTCATGGAAATATTCAAACTTTACTTGATATATAGGCTTGATCAGTACATCAACAACTTGCTTATCGGTACTCACATACTTGAGCTTTATAACTCTCTTTTGTACCATATCCCGTATATAGAAGTATCAGATTTCTATTTTCTTTGATTTATCATGGAACATAGGATTCTCTATCATCTTTATGCAAATATGGTTGTCACAAAGAATCACCGTGGTATCCAACTCCATGTCAAATAGTCCTAACATCATTTTTCGAAGCCATATTGCTTCACAACTAGTGGAGCAAGATGTTATGTACTCTGCTTGAGTTGTGTTGAGAGTGACACTGGATTGTTTCTTACTAAACCATGAGATCATAGAAGATCCCAGACAATAACATTTACCTGAGGTGCTCTTCTTGTCTATGACACTTCCTGCCTAATCTGAATCTGTATATGCATACAATCTGTAATCATGATCTCTACCATAGTAAAGTCCAATATCTTTCGTATTTTTTAGGTACCTCATTACATGCTTTGCAACTATCAAGTGAACCCATCTAGGTTTAACTAGATACTGACTTAAGGTGTTCACAACAAAGCATATATTTGGCCTTGTATTCATCATATACAACAATGACCCAATAATCTATCTGTACTGAGTCATGTCTATTAACTCTGATGACTCATCAAATAACAACTTTAGGTTGGTGTCCATCAGTGTGGCCATGGATTTACAATCCAACATATCAAATCTTTTCAATATTTCTACTGCCTAATTTTCCTGGTTCATAAATATTCCTTATGGGCTCTTCCACACTTCCAGCTCGAGGAAATAATGCATAAATCCAAGATATTTCATCTTGAATTCTTCGTCTATCTTCGTCTTTCTCTCTGTGATTTGTTTCCCATTTCCATTCAGAAAAATATCATCTACATACAATAATAGTATGACAGGTTCATCATCCATAACCTTCATGCAAAAGTTAGGATCATCTTTACTCTTGGTAAATCCCAAGATTGTCAAGAAGCTATCTATTCTACCATACCAAGCAACTCTAGGATCTTGCTTCAGTCCATACAGAGCCTTTTTTCAACATACATACATGAGTCACTCTATCTTTGACTTCAAATCTGTGTGGTTGTTCAATGTAAACCTCTTCCCCATTCATACCATTCAGGAAGGCTGTCTTTACATCCATTTGGTGTAGATCCCACTTTATCATGGAATAAAGTGCCATGATGGTTCTAATGGAAGTGTACCTTTCTAATGAAGAAAATTTCTCTTCATAATCAATCCCCTCTTTCTGAGAGAATCCTCTAGCCACAAATATTTCCTTGTACTTTTCAGTAATTCAATCAACAACATTTTTTATCTTGTAGATCCATTTCGAAGATACCACACTATATTTTTCTGGTTTGGGTACTATGTCCCAAACATCATTCTTCATTATCAACTGGTATTCTTTTGTCATTGCTTCCACCCACTCTTTATTCTATGCAACTTCCTCGTAGCTGGTGGGTTCTTGATCTACACGGTCACACATCAAAGCTATATAACTGGAGTATGGATTTGACCTTTTGATTGTTCTTGTGGAGCCTTCTGGAGCTCCATATCTCTCTTCTTATTGTATGATTTCTCTTACCCAATCAGGTTTTCTCTTTTGAGACATATCTATAGTAGGGGGTTCTTGAGGTTCTAGCATATTGTGATCTTCATATGCTACTATTTCAGGAGAGGGTTCAACTTCTATCATTCTAGGAGGTACATCCTCTTCATGTACTTCTTCAAGCTGACGCCTTCTAGATTTATTAAGAGCTGCCTCTTCATAAAATGTTACATCCCTACTAATATCGATATGATGGAATCCTGAAATGTATATCCTAATGGATTTGGAGACTTCACAATATCCAATAAATATTCCCTTCTTTCCATAAGGATCCAACTTAGTTTTCTTCTCTTTCGGAATATGTACATGTAGTGTACAACCAAATATCTTGAGATGGATCACTTCAGGTTTATTTCCTGTATACATCTATTCAGGAGTCTTGAATCCAAGAGAACTGTGAGATAATCTATACTGCACATATAGCGTTGTTCTTGATGCTTCAACCCATAGGTACATGGGGAGGTCTTGGTCATGAATATTTGTTTTTACTGGTTCCATAATAGTTCTATTCTTTCTTTTCGTAACACCATTATGTTTAGGATTATAGGGAGTGGTTAGTTCCCTCTTGATTCCAACCTCCTTGTAGAATGCTTCAAATTATTTTGAAGTATATTCTCCACCATTATCTGATCTCAGTGTCTTGATTCTTTTTTCTGAATGGTTCTTTATCAAGGATTTGAATTCCTTGAATTTCCTGAACACTTCACTCTTGTTCTTTAAGAAGTATATCCATGTATTTCTTGAATAGTCATCAATAAATGTGACATAATATTCATATCCACTTAACGATATGGAGGGAATAGGACGACATACATTAGAGTGAATTAATTCCAATGTACCTTTTGTCTTTGTTTTACTTTTCAGAAATGAATTCTTAATGTTCTTTCCTCTTGCACATCCTTTGCAAGTTCCCTCATGATCGATCTTCAGATCTAGTAACCCTATTACCACCTTTCTCACATAGGGAAGTGATTTGTATTTGATGTCATCAAGCCTCTTATTCCATAGTTTACTTGAGCTAGTAGTCTCATTGACAAGAGCTGTCTCTAGATGTCCTTTGAGTTTGTACAGTCCTCCTTCTTCTTCAACAATTACCACAACATCTTCAAGTGTCTTTCCTTTAGATCACATAAGTACTTGTCCATCTATAAAAGAAAATATATATCATTTCTTATCTAGTGCTAAGATGGAAAGTAGGTTTTTTTTCAAACCTGGTACATACAACACTTCCTTCATCTTCATGGAAGTCCCAGAGTCAAACTTGTAGATTGATTCACTAATATCTTTGATGGGATATTGATAGTCATATCCTAATGACACTTTCTGAGGATAGATCTTTTCTTCGAGTCTTGACAGATTTTTCTTCTTCCCTGCCATGTGCTTTGAAGCACCACTATCAACAATCCATGTATCTTCTCCAGGTGTTACAGACCCAAAGAGTGCATAGAATAGTACATATTCTTCTACATATTCTTCTTTTGTCAGTATTTTCAGAGGTCTTTCTTCTTCATCCTCATCTTCAACTAGATGAGCATGATGCAAGTCTTTTATTTTTGTTCTCCTTTGGTGATGGTCTCTCTCTGGGAAGGTGTCCTATCTTATGACAGTTACAACATTGATACTTTGAGTAACATTTCTTCTGATTGTTTACTCTTTTCTTTTTAAACTTATTCTTTGAAGGTTTATGAATATCCTTCTTAAAGTTTGATTGTTTTCTTCCTTTAGTATGGATGGTTAGAACCTGATCATCTTCTCTGAGTAGAGCTTTTCTATTAGCTACTCTAGCTTCTTCTTGAATGCAATCTTCCTATACTATGTCAAACTTCATACTTTATTTTCTAGCACTCAAAGTCTGTATGAAAGAATCCCAAGGTCTAGTGAGACTATTAAGACCAGTCATAACTAGTTCATCCTCATCAAGGGTGTCTCCAATAGCACTTAGTTGTTCCCTGAACTAGGAGATGCTTGTGAAGTAATCTTGAATTGATTCTCCTTTACTCATATTAGTGCCCTTCTGTTGAGCTCTCAATTTTATCTTTCTGTTGATGTTCCTTCCCTCATACATTCTAGAAAGTACATCATACATTTTATTTGGTGTCTTCTTAGATGAAACTTGACAGATCAAGTGATCATTGATAAAATCAACAATGATCTTCATTTCCTTGATTAGGTCTTGTTCATGCTTCTCCTTAGCTTCATCTTCTTTTGGTTTTGCAACTTCATCCTTGATGTACTTCTCAAGGACATTCTCTTTAACAATTAGACCAATCCTATGCTTCCATGATAGGAATTTTTATATGCTTTCTAGTTTGTCCTCAAGCTTAGTGCTTGGGGCCATCCTGTCCAAGACATCACTAAAAATTGAAATTTCTCAAAATTAAAAGATGACCTTACCAAAATATGCACTTGGTTGAGGCAATTTGGTTGGTCCAACTGATTTATGGAGATCCCAAATCTTCACCCTTCAAAACTTGCTTGCGAGGTTCCAATTTCTGCAGAATTTCTGGTTCTGGTTTTCTGCAATTTTCTGGTTTAGGTCCAAACTAGGGTCTGGATTTCCTGGAGATTCAACCACCCAAAAAATTATATCTTGGGATCAATAGATGCACTCTAGGGAGGCACAACTTTCTATGCAATCATATCGTCCGAATTCCAAACTTTGCAAAAACCCTAATTTCTTCCAGAGGGAGAGGCGAGAGAGTTTCACCTTTTGAAAGCTATCCTATTCATGCTAGCTCTGATACCATGTTAAGATTTCATATGATAAGCTAGATATCATTAGTGTTTAATACAAATTCACAACAATAGCATATGCAGAGTCACTAAAAGAAACACAATCACAAGATAGGCACAGTATTTATCTTGGGAAACCCTCAAGGGGAAGAAAACCCAACAAAACTTCCTCTGTATAAGATGTATAAGATAAAAACATAAACCATGTATTCTTCTCCTTGTTGATCTCTCTCTCTCTCCCTCTCCTATGCGCTACTCTGATGAGTGAGTTTCTATTATAACGAGGAACACAAATCCTCTATTTATACACTTTATGTCAACTTACTTTTACCCTAAACAAGTCGGCCCCACTAAACTATCTGGGACCAATTCACCTAGGAATACTCAAAATAGTATTATATTATATTCATTGGAGTACAATTGACCTAACTTACAATGGAAGCTTTACCTCATGAATCTATGATGACCTATTACAATAGTAACATCCCGATGGAGGAATAATATCATCTCCCTTGGGGTAAATTAGTAAAAATACAATTAAAATATCCTTTGAAGTTACAATTTTCAACAAATTAGAATATGATGCAAAAACAATATACTCAACTTTTACTGTCGAAAGTGAATTGGGGGACTGCATTTTGCTTAGCCATGATACCAATCAATTTCCTAAGTAAAATGTTGATCCACTAGTGCTCTTTCTATCATCAATACTTCCTTCACAATATGCATCAGTAAATTCCTTCAGAGATAAGTCATTTCCTTTTGGATACCATAAACCATACTACATAGTTCCTTTCATATATCTAAGGATTCTTTTTACTGTTGCCATATGTGTTTTCTTGGGGGTTGATTAGAATATGGCGACCAAGCCTACATAATGCATTACATCTGGTCTTGTAGTTGTTATGTATAGAAAACTACCAATTATTAACTTATACATGATATGATCTACTTCTAAAGACTAGTCATCCTTTCTTAATTTACAACCCATGACCATATGAGTACTAACTAGTTTTGAGTCTTCAATTTAAAAAAAATTCAACATTTATTTGATATATTTGGTTTGAGAGATGAAGATCCCTTTTTATTTTTGAGATACATGTAAGCCAAGGAAGAATGTCGTTTCTTCTAGCATTGACATTTCAAACTCCTTTTTCATTTCTAAAGCAAAGTTTACACTTAGAACCTGTAGATCACTTCCAAATATGATATCATCTACATAAACAACAACAATGATCATGGTTTTGTATTCAAACTTTATGTAGCTCTTACTATCAATGACCCCTCTTTTATAACCTTGTTGCTTCAAGTACTTTTCCAGTATTGAGAACCATGTTCTTGGGGCTTGTTTGAGTCCATAGCGTACCTTTTTGAGTTTGCAAACATAGTCTCTATTTTATGATAATAGAAAACCTTCAAGTTCTTCAATGTAGACTTATTCTTAAAGTTATCCATTAAGGAATGTATATTTTACATCCATTTGGTATATTTTGAAGTTTTTATAGCATGTAAATGCTAAAAACATTCTACTGGCTTCAAGTATTGCCACAAGTGCAAAATTTTCTTTAAAGTCAATACCTTTTATTTGAGCATATCCCTTGCATACTAGTATGGCTTTTCTTCTTATGACTTGACCATCCTCATTAAAATTGTTTTTGAAAATCCATTTGGTCCCAATAACATTCATGCCTTTTTATTATTATCTTGGGACAAGTTCCCAAGTTTGTTTTTTCTCTATTTGGTCCTACTCATCATTAATGGCATTGATCCAATCATTATTTTTTCTAGCCTCTGCAAATTTTTTTGGCTCAACCAATGAGATTAATGCTTGTTCTTGAAACATTATTCTTCTTCTTGTACTAACTCTTGCATATTTGTCACCTATGGTTAGAGTTTCAGGATGATTCTTTTTAATTCTTCTAGATGGAGTTTTTGTATCAGAGCAAGGAGAGTCTTCATCTTCCCTTTCTTCCTTTTGTTCTAAAGCCTCCTACTTTGATAATCTTGATCTTCCTCTTCCTCTTTAATAGAGTACTCCTTTTGAGAATCTTCATATTTCTCTTCATCATCCTCATTTTCTTGAACATTAATTTTTCTTGGTTTAGTCTCATCAACAATTACACTTGACTTTCTATGATCTCGTGTGATCTTAGATTGTAACATTTGTATGGCTTTTTGGTGGATGAAAATCCAAGAAATATACCTCCATTTATCCGAGAGTCAAATTTCCCAAGATTATCACCGTCTCTCTTTATGTAACACTTACTTACAAAGACTCTAAATTACTTGAATGATGCTAGTCTACCAAAACATAGCTCATAATGTGTTTAGTCACTATTTACTCCGAGTTGTCATGTGTTATGTATATAAACAACTGTGTATATTGCTTCTCTCCAATAGCTGTTTGGAAGTTTAGCTTCATTAAGCATGGTTTTGGATGCTTCTTGAACTGTCTTGTTCTTTCTCTCAACTAATACATTTTACTAAGGATTTTTTGGGGTTGAAAAATTCCTTTTGATTCCATGAGTTTCGAAAAACTCATTGAATTATTTGCAGTAAACTCTGCACCATTGTATGACCTTAGACACTTAATTTTGAGATTTGTTTCATTCTCAACTAGTGCTTTATAGGATTTAAACTTCATAAAGGCTTCTAATTTTTCCTTGAGAAATGCCACCCAGGTCATCCTTCTATGATCATCAATGAATAACATGAAGTAATGCTCACCTTACATGCTTTTAGTCCTTGTAGGACCTCATAGGTTAGTGTGAATTGTTTCCAATGGTTGTGATGTTGTATGCTCTTTGATCTTGAAACTTGCTTTTATTTGTTTCCTATGAAGGCAATGTCTACAAACATAGTTAGGATGTTTTATCATATTTGGTAAGTTTATTACGGCTACCTTCTTACTTATTTTTACAATATTGTCAAATTTTAAGTGCCCCATCCTTTTATGCAACAACATACTTTCATCAATTTGACTTGTGTAACATTGTTCTTCATTTTCTAGAATGCATACATTGCTTGGAGTTCTCACATCAGTCCCAATAAGTTTTCCTGGATTTTTGTTTCTAATTTCACACTTCTTGGAGTCAAATATGTAAATGTCCCCTTGATCACAAGTTTGACTCACACTTAGGAGGTTATGTTTTAATTTTTCTACTAACAAAATATTTTTTTCTTTAACCTTATTTCTAAGAGCCATTGTACCTTTCCCAATTATTTTAGACGATACATTATCTCCAAAAGTAACTTTTTCATTTTGATCTCATTTTAGGTTGATGAACTTGCTTGGGTCTATTGTCATGTGATTTGAACATCCACTATCCACATGCCATGGATATTTATTTTCTATGGCATATAGAGATATTTAACATTTTTTCTTTCCCATCTTATGTTATTTTCCAAGCCTTTCTTTGTTCCTTGTATCTAGTTGTGGCTCGTTTTTCAATAGGAGCCAATGGTTTACATTTTTTAGCTATATGCCCCAAGTTACCACATTTGTAACATTCTTTGTCATACCTCTGTAAAGGTGCAAAGAAATTCTGATTTATGCCTTTTGGAGGATCACTAGAATTGTCTTCCTTGTAGGGAGATTTCTTATTATGTTTTTGGTTCATTCTACAATCAAATGCTTTATGCCCAAAATTGTTACAGACATAGAAATTACCCAAAAAGAGTTGCATATTTTTGTTTGCCACTGGTCTTCTTGGAATTTTATTTGTTGGAATTTTATTTGTCCTCCTTTCATTTTGAAAAGAAGCATATTTTTGACTATCTCCCTTTTCAACTGGGTCTTTGAGTACATCAGTATAACTCTTTTTGTTTCCATCTTGTATTGTGGGAAAGGATTTTTCTGACTTCCTTCCTTTGTCATAACCCAATTCAGTTTTATTACTGGATGATCTTTGGCAACTTAGGATGCCATCTAGAGTTTTTGAGCTGCTCACAAATTTTGATTGAAAGTATTCTTGATCAATATTATTTCTAGGTAAGACTAATTCAGCCTCATATTTCTTTAATTCTTGCTCTCTTTTCTTGAGATGATGTTCTAGAAGGTTTTCAACCTTTTTAGATTCTTGAAGTTGATTTTTTAACTCAGCAATAATTTTTTTGTATCATTGTTTTTCTTTTCATCCTATGTCATTTTGTTTTTTAATTGTTTGTACATCCTCTTATACTACCTTAATTCTTCCATAGCACTTATGAGTTATGCTTCAAGATCTAGCACTCCTTCTGATTATTTTTCAGGGTTTCCGCTCTCTATTCCCATGAATAGAACTTATGCTTCTTCATCTTCACTAGACTCATATGCGAAACTATCATCCATGGATTAAAAGACCTTCTTTTTGTTTTTCTTCCTATATTCCCATTTGTTCTTCTTAAAGTCTTCAGGGCACTAATCATTGTCTTGCATGTTTGGGATAAGGGAATTTGGAAGCAAAGTGACCAATTCCTCCACAGTTGAACCATTTTAAGGGTAATTTCCCTTTGTACTTACTTGTACTTTTCTTAATATTTTTAAGAAGAAGTGATTCTTCATCATCAGAGTCTTCTGATTGAATCTTTGGTTTGAATTTCTTGGCTACTTTAGATGCCTTGAAATTTGCTTCCTTCTTTGGAGAGTTATCTTGTTTAA